>CM066219.1:24343551-24547066 GCA_033675125.1 Athetis lepigone | reverse complement strand
AAAAGGTTAGCGAACAAAAAGAGAACTTATTTGTCGAGCATGAAAAAGGCCAAACAGTAGCGTAATGCTACAACATGTACAGGACCGATTCATAGTAAATGCTGCACGAAGTCAACTAAATGCAGCGGCGATGCAATTGGTTCAAAGGCTACAGAGAGAGTATGGTTTGCTGGTAAGCGGTCAAACTTTGAGAAGGCGACTGCATGAAGTCAATCTACGTGCTCGTAGGCCATTTTGGGTATCAGCACTAAGGAGAGGTAATCGAGGATGAAGATTACAATGGGCTATTGCACACGAAAACTGGAACCATTCTCAATGGTCACTTGTGCTTTTCACTGATGAATCTAGGTTTGGATTTCATCCTGATTCGCGAAGAGTACGCGTTTGGAGAAAACCTGGACGTTGGAATCGACTGCAGCTCCCACAACAAGTTCATGCATATTAAGGTGGCACGATTATGGTTTGGGCAGGAATTCGTCTCGGCGGTAGAACGGACCTCGTTTGGATACAAGGC
This sequence comes from Athetis lepigone, assembly GCA_033675125.1. Lineage (NCBI taxonomy): Eukaryota > Metazoa > Arthropoda > Insecta > Lepidoptera > Noctuidae > Athetis > Athetis lepigone. Next base: position 24,546,552 of record CM066219.1, on the reverse strand, counting down.
AATATGACTGCTCGAAAATACCGAGATGAGGTGCTGGAGCCTGTAATTTTGCCCCACAAACAGCAAATGGGACAAAATTTCCAGCTAATGCACGACAATGCCCGTCCACATACGGCGCGTATCGTTACAAGTTGGTTACAACAGCATGTTATCCAAGCTTTAGACCGGCCTGCACAATCCCCTGACTTAAATCCTATTGAGCATGCCTGGAATATGCTTCAGAGAAGAGCTCGTAGGAATTTCCCTGTTGATATTGTGCATCAAAACCAGCTTTTCTTGCATCTTAGCAGGATTTGGGACAGTACTCCACAACAGGATATTGACCCCCTTGTTTTGAGTATGCAGAACCGCTCCAGATGTGTCAGGAGAGTCTTAGGTGGATCCACGAATTATTAATTTTAAGTTTTCAACAATTTTTATAAAAAAAAATTGTTTTGTTGTTTAGGTTTTGAAATTTCAAAAATAAAGTTAAATTGAATTTTTTTTGAGTTTTTCCTCTTCTTCTAAGTTTTTTTTTTAATTTAACTTTATCTAAAAGTTTATTATCAGATTAGATAGGCAATTAAACAAGGTTTATTTTAAAGTGTAGGTGTCTTAACAAAAAGTTAATAGAATTTTAGTTATTTAGGTTTAATTAAAATATCCCTAGACACTTTTGATGTGTGTATTATTATAAATGGGAAAGTCTGTCTGTATGTTTGTCTTTCTTTCACGGCAAAACGGAGCGACGAATTGACGTGATTTTTTAAGTGGAGATAAATGAAGGGATGAAGAGTAACATAGGCTACTTTTTGTCTCTTTCTAACGCGAGCGAAGCCGCGGGCAAATGCTAGTGTAACATATAAGTGCGCATCACAAAGTAGATTACAAGAAATATTGAGGCGTTCTTTTGTAATTTTTTAAATCGTAAAAATGGCACACAGTATCAATAAGAAGGAATATAATAAAGTAGGCGTGAAAAGAAATTATAATTTGATAGTGAGATGAAAGGCTTTAAGAATAGGATCAGGAATGTAGTTCTCATGACTATGAAAAACTTTAACTCATCATCTCCCTAGCCTTTTCCCAATCGTGTTGGGGTCGGCTGACAGCCTAACCGGATTCAGCTGGATACCGGTGTTTTACGTGGAGCGACTGCCTACCTGACCTCCACAACCCAGTAACTGGGCGACACGATACCTCTTGGTTAGACTGGTCATAGTTTCTGGCTAACCAGTAACGACTGTCAAAGTTCTACGAATGACAACCGGGACCAACGGCTTTACGTGCTTTCCGAGGCACTGGATGTCAGTGATGTCTAAGATAAACTTTAGAAAGTACATATGAATTGAAAAAGTCACATTGGTACTTGCCCGGATTCGAATCCACAACCTCTTACACGAGAGGCGGGCGCCTTATCCACTGGGCCATAACGACACCAATGAAAAAACTTTACTATTCCCATTGAATTGATTATCGGGTTTCTCTTAATAAAAACGACCTTATTTCAAAGATTGACATCGTTGTGCGCTCTAACGTTCGCTAGTAGGCGTTACAATTTGTGTAACGAAGTTAATCGCCAATAAATACATCGTGTCGACGTCCCGGATGTCCCATAATTACGTTTTATTACCACTCACACACACAGACATACATTGTTTGTGTGCATCCGTGAGATGAATAATTATTTAACAGTCGGTGAAGGTCACTGTTTTATGGTTTACAGTTTATGTAACGAACTTAAACTTAAATATTGATGAACTGTTTAGCATTGATTGGCATCATGTTGTGTGGTTTATTTGCTATCCCAGTTATGCTAACTAGTCAGCTAGTTTCGGTACGAATGGTTGATTGTCGTCGCGCGTCGCGTCGCTTCACATTAGGCTCAATTCACACGTACCACAACCACACCACAACGACGCGATGTGGTCGGGCGTAAATTTTGTATTGAAAATGAATATTACAATTCACACGTACCACATTTTGTGGTTGTTATCGACCACCTGTGTAATACGACTACATCGCAACCACATCGCGACGGCATGCGGCAACGCGGCGGCAGCGCGGCGTCAGCGCGGCCACATCGCCACGACCGCGACATGACGTCCACGCGCGCCTAGCTGGCGCCTGCGCTTCCCCGGCCTTCTTTCATTCTGCGTAGTATTGCGATGCCTCGTGGTTATCAGTATGAAATTGGCTTTGACTTTTGTTTTCCAATAAAGGATGTACCCAATAAATTCTATTTCGACGAATACACTGATTTCGTCGTCTTTTTCTTATTAATAAAAGCCATAACAAGGATAGCAACAACAATCTTTCCTCCATGACTACGTTCAGTCAAGCCGTGTTTCCTCTACGAAAGCCAGAGTAGAGTATAACTGCACATGACCACGTGGTTACCACATCGCAACGACAGCGACAACGCAACCACATCGACATTTTGTCGCTACCACAACGCAACTACAAAAAGCCGCTGCGACACTATTCACACGTAACCACAGCTTGACCACATTTTGTCGCTGCGACGTGGTGTGGTTGTGGTACGTGTGAATTGACGCTTAGGGTTGTTGCCATACGACCGTGCGACAAAAAATAATTGTATGGCGGTGTGTGTTTTTAAAAGATGGATTTACTTTAAAGTCTTTTACTATTGCAACTATACGAAACTTTACTGTCAATTAAAAACGGTTTTAATTAAATTAACTAATAATGATGTTTATAAAATTATGATGAGGAGCAAGACATTGAAGTTCATATAGATAGGTAAACTAAAAAGGGTTTCACAACAAATAGTACTAGTTTTGTCTTGTATGATACCATTTATACTATTTAAATAAATAATATAAGGACGGAAAAGTATAGCGTGAAATGCTTCCTTCTCACAGAGACGCACACTCGTCCAAAATTATTATCCTCATCACATGCCGCAGTCAGGATTTGCGCACAAGAGAGCATTGAGTTAGGACATGAAGCGCAGTTTTGACGATTTAACTAACTTTTGATTTAGATTTTTTTGTTACTGTACCTTATTTGTATGAAGTTTAACGCAGAATGTCAGTTGCGCATAAGGTCAAAAACCTTAGGCAATTAGGTAACTTCTCTGTAAGCGTTCACGTCAAACAAAATTACTTTACTATATGAGAAGTAAGACCGTGTCTGTCGTCTACATGTTTATTCCATTCTGCAGCGTGTGCGAAAAACCGAAAGAATGAATTCTGTTTAGGATAGGTTCTTTGTTGAAATGCAGATTGGCATTAAAATTAGTTTTAATTTACGATATTTTACTTTCGTTTGTTTATTTCCTTTTTAATTTAAGTTATCTTGTTTTTTAATTGCATTCTGACAAGAAACGCTCTGGTAAATCAACCGATTTTAGGTTTAAGTTTACGTTTTTTACATTAAGTTTAAGTGATTTTTGTTTTACGGATTCGATTCCCGGTTCAACCATGTAATTATTTAAATAATTGTGAATGCAGTATAAATTGTTTTTGAAATTCAAATGATACATTCTTTCAGTAAAATGTTCTATCAAAAATATTTACCTTCATCCATGTGGCACGTCCGTGGGACGCCCTGTATATAGATTGTCGCAGCATGTTAAAAAACCTCAAGTCCTTATTTCCGAGAAACAGTCGAATTTCCCTTGAATATAATAAAAGAGCTGTTTGGGTGTCTCACAGTCACTTGAAAGCTAATAAATTTAAATAAAATATTCCGCGAGGCAGTGCTGCAATTTGCAAAGTGTAAGATTTGTTTGGATTTCGCAGACTAACTTCTGATATTTTGGGAATGTCATGGTTTTCGGCTGTCATTTTTAATTAGTATGCTGTTTTGTTTATATGTTCTGCTAATAATAGTACTAGCTGCTGCCCGCGACTTCGTCCGCGTGGAATAGTTCCCGTTCCCGCGGGATTTCCGGGATGAAAACTATCCTATGTTCTTTCTCGGGTCCCAGACTATATCTGTACTAAATTTCTTTCAAATCGGTTCAGTAGTTTTTAAGCGGGAAAGCGTAACAGACAGACAGACAGACAGAGAGACAGACAGACAGACAGACAGAATTACTTTCGCATTTATAATATTAGTATGGATTATGCTTTACCTACCTTAAGTTAACTCAAGTTTTATGTCAGTAAAATGCTGATTAGCAGTTAATAATAAGTAATTAATTAAAATTAATTTAAATTTTGACGGGCCTGTTGGTCTAGTGGTCAGTGACCCTGACTGCTAAGCCAGAGGTCGTGGGTTCGATTCCCACCCAGGACAAACTTTGTGTGATGAGCATAATTGTTTGTTCTGTGTCTGGGTGTTATTTATCTATAATATGTTTGTACTAAAAAAATATATAAGTATGTATATCAGTTGTCTGATTACCATAACACAAGCTCTGCTTAGCTTGGGATCAGATAGCCGCTTGTAAGATGTCCCAGGATATTTATTATTTATTTATTTTATTAATTATTAATTACATAAAATTGTTTTTAAATATTAAATATAGGCTATTTATTTCGGTCATCCAAACCACGGCTGAAACCGCGGGAGGAAGCTAGTTATATATAAGAATAACTAGCTTCCTCCCGCGGTTTCACCCGCGTTAAAAATGTTAAGGGTGGACAACCCTTGTCACTAAGGGGTATGAAAAATAGATAGTAGCCGATTCTCTGACCTACTGAACATGCACACAAAATTTGGTAAAAATCGGTAAAGCCGTTTCGGAGGAGTAATGTAACTTCATTGTGATACGAGAATTTTCTATATAAGACGAGAATTTTATATATCAGATTAAAATCATTCAATTCATATAAGACGAGAATTTTATATATCAGATTAAAATCAAGCCTAAACCGCTGGTCCTAAAGACATGAAACTTGAAGTGCCTATAATATATTCTTTGTTAAGGTGTCTGTCTATTAAGAAAAGATTATTGGAAACAACCCCAAAGAGCTAAAATAGGGGATGAAAATTTTAACATCCACGCGGGCGAAAGCTAGTGTTTTATATAAGTGGTTCTATATCTTAAATATTGAAATAATACCCATCAATATAGAAGTTTTGGGAACTGGTTTTTATGGTAACCAGACAACAGATATAATCTATTGCCCTTACTAATAATCACTGTGTAAAGTTATGCAATGAATAAAGCCTGTGTAACCATACATTTTTTGACGTATAAACCTGTCATAACTTTATGCAGCGTTTATTAGTAAGAACCTTATATTTTAAAGAGGAAAGATTTGTATTTTTGTATATAAGTAACGAATAAACTCAAAAAATACAGGACCGATTTCAAAAATTCTTTTTTCTTTAGTTAGCTACATTATTCCTGAGTAACATAGGCAAACAAAAGGTAACAGTAAATCAGGGTCTGGCTCATTAGGCCTGTGGTTGTAAACAAAACTGTAGACCGGAACGTGCATCTAATTGAAGCTTTTCTTAATGTTAGTAACTTGATCAGCATTAGGCATTGTGTACAATCAACCCAATGGAATCATGACCCACCATAAGCTTATTTTCCTACAGACATTCAAATTCAATTAGGTCGACAATCGCGTAAACATGTATTAAAAATGTCACACGTCAATCTTATTATTTTGACAGCTTCAAACGATTTATCGTCAAAATGGGTCATGGTTCAATATTGTCGATAGTACAATGATTAAACCTTCGAACACAAGTGATTTGAGACACAATAGTCATAAGTAATGAAATGAGTGAAGTGATAAAATGAGTACAGGCCCGACAACAACGGATGGGCACGGATTATATGGAGAGCACATTAAACCTTTCGACGACCAAGCGGCAGCCGGCTGTCGGGCTGCTGTTGTCTTTCTATTGTGTCACGAATCACGTGTGTTCGAAGGTAATATCACGCTATGTCCCACAGGTCCCGCCGGGTGAAACCACAAGGAACAGCTAGTCTATACTAATATTATAAAGAGGTAAAATTTGCAAGTTGGTATGTAGGGGGTAATCTCTGGAACTACTGGTCCGATTTGAAAAATTCTTTCAGTGTTAGATAGCCCATTTATCTAAGAATGCTATAGGTTATATGCCATCACGCTACGACCCACGGGAGCGGAGCAGTAACGAAAAATGCGGGTGAAACCGCAGGGGACAGCTAGTAATTTATAAATGCATTTTATCATAACTAATTTACCCCAAAGCGCAAAACAAACAAATATAATTATACTCTTCACACAAATATTTGTCCTGGGTGAAAACTGAACCCACGCCCGGCTTAGCAGTCATTCAAGCGCTAGACCAATAGGCCAATCGATTGGATTGAAAAAAGCCCATAGAGGACAAAACAGTCAGTTTGTATGCCATGCAATGATATACAAAAAAGGCTGCCGGAACAAAATGAAATATACAAAACTAGCTTCTGCCCGCGGCTTCGCTCGCGTTAGAAAGAGACAAAAAGTAGCCTATGTTACTCTCCATCCCTTCAACTATCTCCACTTAAAAAATCACGTCAATCCGTTTTGCCGTGAAAGAATGACAAAGAGACAGACAGACAGACACACTTTCCCATTTATAATATTAGTATGGATTTTTATCCATCCGCTTAATTTATGGCGACAACACAACTTACGACATCGCCAGTAAGTAATTACCAAAATTTATATAAATTATACAAAGTGCTTTTGTATTTTTAAGTGGAGATAATTAAAGAAAGGGACAGTGACTAGGCTACTTTTTGTCTCTTTCTAACGCGAGCGAAGCCGCGGGCAAAAGCTAGTTAACATATAATGCTTCATCGCTGTAGCACCTAAACAAAATTTCTAACATTCAATTATCTCATTGAAGGGTGAACCTGATCCCCATTATGGAAGCCAATTATGGTCAATTACTGCGTAAGTAGGGTACTAGGGGTCCTACAAAACAGATGTTTATTTATCAAGTGCTGTTTGCATACTAATGTAAACATTTTATTTGCGTCTTAGGGCGCAATGTTTCAATTGGCTTTATTTCATCAGGTAAAGAAACCTTTCAAATAGTACACTTTTTAACGTAGTTACCTACTATATAAAAATAAGTCGGGTTTTCCTTCCTGACGCTATAACTCCAGGACGCACGAACCGATTTCCACGGTTTTGCATTCGTTGGAAAGGTCTCGGGCTCCGTGAGGTTTATAGCAAAGAAAATTCAGGAAAAAACCACGCGGATGAAGTCGCGGGCAGAAGCTAGATTGAATATAAAAAAATTTATCAAATAATGTAATTATTGGGCAAGGCATATCGACTATAACTAGTACTGAATACATAATACCGCGGGCAACAATGTTACTTACTTCACAGCTAAAATTTTTTTAAACAATCCATATTTTGGTTTTAGTGACATTGGTATTCAGCTACTGTTAGTCAATGGTAGAGTAAGTGTCCACTAAGAAAATATTTTCAGTCACGTATCTACTCCAAAGCTAAAAAATCTTATAAACTCACTAAGTTCGCGCGTCTCTTGATATCTGGGGGCAGGCAGGCACGGTACTTTTATTAATATGTAGAATACATTTTTACTAATATGTAGAATTTGTTAAGTTAGGGTCAGTAGATTTAGGCCGCGTATATTCAGAACCTTGGATCTACATGAGATCTGATATATTTTTTACAGGGCAAACCTTATATGGCTGTCTTGGCAACATTATACACGAAATGTTTTTAGTGGGATTTAAGCTTTCGACGACCAAGCGACAGCCGGCTGTCGCGCTCGTATTGTCTTTCTATTGTGTCTCGAATCGCGTGTGTTCGAAGGTTTAAACGTTGTTGGTTGGTCAAGATTCTGTTTGACTGTAATTTCTCCTCCACAGTGACACAGGAAGCTGACGAGGAGACGAAGCTCATCTGCCCAACAGACGGCAGTGACAACCTGCTGATGGACTGTCCGCACGCTACCCTGTATCTGAGGTTCCCACACGAAAGAGAACTTAAAGTAAGATACTGCTATCTTCCTATTACACCCTTTTATTTAGTTTCGCTTGTAATGCAATTAATTTTATTTTTCTTGTTGAATTTATTGTTTGTTAATTACTATACTTGTCTAGTAACCACATACAGCGAGACGAAATATGTTGTAAACTTGTAATACGCCAGTTTTCATAATACTAACTACTCAAAAATGTCTTCTTCATTACCTTGTTAAATGCAAAATTGACTGCCTACCAATTTGATACTCTAACTTGCCTACACTGGCTATATATATAAGAGCCACTTAAATTGTATATACTTGAGAGACACAGCTACTTTAACCTCGATTTAAATAAAATAAACACTTAAGTTGACCAAAACAAGAAATACCGGGGATAGAGGATCATTTTAAATGTCACGACAAATTACTTTCAATATAATTTACGAAGTCTTGCAATTGACCATTGTTCCTTACTCTATCATCTGACGGACATAAATGCTACGAATAGCTACAATGGTGCCATCTTGTGTCTGTAAAATTATCGCCAAAGTAGGGAAAGTACTCCCTCCCTCCGGCGGGCGCTGGGGGCTTGAATGAATTTGGCACATCCCTTGTACAGATGGCACCGCGGTATCTGTACAGTTTGCCAACATTTCAGTGAAATACACGACTTCATGTCAAACATACCTTATCAATATTATATTATGGAGTGCTTTTTACTAAAATAATATCAATCAGTTCCTTAACCATAAATAAAACGGCAACATTACCGTACTTCCGTCCCTCTCTCATCATACAACAGCAAGAGACAAACGACAGGCTGCCTGTTATCGATCCAGACACACGACATTTAGATACTGTACACATTTATGTCTATGGAAATAGATGCTACCTTAAATTCCCGGGTCTCATACCTGCTCTCGGACCGTTCGGGACGTCACGTACGCTTGTGAACGAAATCTGCTTGTTTTTTATATTCGACGGCGCGACGAATTGTGAACGTGAGCTAGCTCTAGTGTTGAACTAATTCGGCTACAGCTGTCAACGGTGAAATAAACAACAACAACGCTGGTGGAGATGGATCGTCCAGAGCCGGAGAGCATTGAGGAGGATGAGCCGGTTGAACAGAACCTGCAGATTCCGCTGCTGATAAACTTGAGAGACCAGCTTCCACCAGTGAATGGGCAAGTTCAAGCACAACCGAACCGCCCCGTTGGTGAGCATGTGCAGCTCATCGTGGGGAACCAAGCGCAGCTGCTGGACTTGCACAACCAACTAGTGAACGACAATCTTGCTGAACTCATAGAGCGATACAATGAACCACCAATGAACCTAGAGGATATAAGACAGCTTATGGATGTCATTGGTGTTGTGGATGAGGGTGCCGAGATCGACGAAGAGGAGAGTTGCGAGGCCGATGAGGAGCCAGCTCCTGAACATGATGACGAAGACGACGACACCGACGACGACGGCCAGCCGCAGTACGGGGAGGCTTTGGCTGCTATAATTTATATCGGAATGGTGAATAAGAATTAATTCATCAACAGTTAGGAGTCTTGGGAATTACGTGCCAAGTAAACAGTGGTGCTGCAAACATATTATCTAAATGCACAAACACGCAACCAAAATGTCTGGAAACCACTATCCCAAATACTCAATAATATTTGTATCACGTCATACTTCTTAAATTCTTGATTGTATTAAGAATGTCAATTTATTTGCCAATAGACATGATTCGTTTCTTTCCGGTTTGTGTTTGGTTTTTACCGGTTTGTGCAAAAGAAAGTGAAATCTTCGGAGTGTTCAGGGTATGATCGAAATTGTATTTTCAGGGAATGTTTTATTCGCATGAAATCACTTCTGATATTGATGTGACTAGTCTTAGTTTTTGTATACTATTTTTTCTTTTGTATAGGCAGCATTATAGACAATAAACATAAATGATCCGCAACAATTATGATACTATATATAACACCTATGAAAATGCTGACCGTACGAAACTGACTGTATTTTTTACGGTATTCTGTAAGGTTTAGTAATATTTTACATCGTATTATACACATATACCTTATACTTGATGGATAAAAGTATATATATATATACATAATATACATTTATTAATAAAACTTATATGTGTCTATTTGAAGTTTTAATTTTTATTACTCATTACCAAATAGGACTTATATTTTATTATTTTTAAATATGCGAATAGCGAAGCTTACTTATAAATAGCAAAAGCTTAAGCGAATTCGCTATTATTTACACTGTTACCTTTTACAAAAACAAGAACGACAAAGTGTTTGAATGGATCTTTCAACGTAAGCTGAGCGCGCTGGTATAGCGAATGATCCTAATAAATATTGGTGAAGTACATGAAGCGAATAAATCACCCTCATAATTAATTCAAACCCTCTTAGTTCAGGAATTAGGGCATTTTACAGAGACATTCACGTCGGAACAAGTTGTAACCAGGTGATAGCCCAAGAGCTGGTGAACCCTCCTACTAACGGTCGTCCTGTAAGGCTAGAAATTTGTGGAGTGATGAATCATAGTACACCAAGGCCAACAACAATGACCTGGCAGGCAACAACCCTGCACGTCATCAGTCTTTTTATTTTTTTAAATGTAAAATAAATAATAAAAAAAAACGTTCTTCTGTAAACTTCAAAATTTAATATAATTTAGTTTATTGATTAATAATTATGGAAAAAAATTGACAGGCGATTTGGGTAAGCAGAAGTATCTGCCAGGCGAATCGAAAGGTGCATAGTTTAGGGGGAAAAATAAACTTTCTCCTGTAAAGTTGAAATTTAAGTATGTGTTTGAGCAAATCATTAAAAAGAAATGTGTACAATGACAGGCGGTTCTGAGCAGCATAAGACCTTGACAGGCGAGGGGAAAGATGCTAAGAGCGTGCGAGTAAGAGGTGTAAAGTGAATGCGTATACTGTGAATGACATTAAATAAAATTAAAAATTATAGATGCAATATTTTTTATTAATTGTAGTGTAATCTACATTATTTTTTACATTAATTATCATCATCATGTACGGATCAAAATGTCAAAGATTGGATAACGCACGCTATGAGAAGTTTCTTGCCACATATTATGACACGAAAATTATTAACTTATACATATTATACTATTTTGTATACAAATATAAGTATAATATAGATTTCAGTGTCTTTAAAATTGATTTACTTTTCAAAAAGTCAAATCTACATTTCATTCACGTACAAATATAAAAATATATTTCAAATCTATTTATTATCCAAGGTGGAACGTTTTAATGGGCCCTGGAAGAAAACTACCTTAAATCGTTGAGAGAGGTTATTTTACTTAAAGAAATCATTCCTTTATTTTTAAAAAGAAACAAAACTGCATTCAAAGTTTTTCGAAATTTTGCTTACCACTCCCGGGAATCGAACCGATTAAAATCCAAAAAAGTCATCATCTCCCTAGCCATTTCCCAACCGTGTTGGGGTCTGCTGCCAGCCTAACCGGATCCAGCTGGATACCGGTGTTTTATGTGGAGCGACTGCCTATCTGACCCCAAAAAATCCAAAAAAATCCAAAAAAGTAACACAGTCTATTTTTATGATGTCAAACGTTAGGGTCATTCATAAGGACAAAATCTCTTTAATAAACATGGTTATTTAAATTAAAGTAAAACCATACATTTTAAGAATTTTACGTTAGTTGAACGAAAATTTCGAAAGCTAAAGTCGTCCTTTGATTTGACAAGTTAAAATTTCATGGTTTTCCCTTTAATTTTATTTACCATGTTTGTTAGAAAGATTTGATCCTTATAAATGACCTATCGATTAACGTCATAAAAGTACAGGATGTTGTTTTTTTCCATTTTAAGCCAGTTCAATTCCCGAGTGTGACAAGCGAATTTTCGAAATTTTTTAATGTAGTTTTATTTCTTTAAAAAAATAAGGGAATGTTTCCTTTAAGTAAAATAATCTATCTTAATGATTTAAGGTAGTTTTCTTTCAGGGCCCATTGAAATATTCCATCCTGTATATATATAAAAGAAAGTCGTGTTAGTTACACATTTTATAACTCAACAACAGCAGAACCGATTTGATTGAAATTTGGTGGGGAGGTAGCTTAGGACCAGGGGACGGACATAGAATACTTTTTATATTCTTTTTTTTGTTTTTATTCTATTTCCTTAGGACAATCTGATGTAAAGCTTTTTAAACTATGTTTTGACGCCTGGGCCTGTTGGTCTAGTGGTGAGTGACCCTGACTGCTAAGCCTAGGTCTTGGGTTCGATTCCTACCCAGGACAAACTTTGTGTGATGAACATGATTGTTTTTTCTGTGTCTGGGTGTAATTTATCTATAATATGTATATATTTATAAACTATATAAGTATGTATATCAGTTGTCTGGTAACCATAACACAAGCTCTGCTTAGCTTGGGATCAGATGACCGTGTGTGAATTGTCCTAAGATATTATACTATTATTATTTTCCCATTTATTCAGTATACATAATTACATACATATAAATTACATTTTTAAATAGGTATTAATATAAAAAATAACATTTAAAAATATAAAAAATAGTAGCCCACTGGCATCGGAATAGGGTCCAAGCTACCGATGGTCAGGGCACCAGAGAGAGGAACCTCCGGACAATGCGCGCCGTGCCCAGGAGTACCGCCTTCTGCATCAGGCCCTTGATCCAGCTGCCTAGCGAGAGCCTCCTTAGGTGTTGGTCGAGGCTCTTAGCTATTATGCCATTGGCCGTCACCACTATCGGTACAATGACTGCTGAATCTACGTCCCACATGTCGACAACCCCGCGAGCCAAGTCAAGGTATTTAGACTGCTTATACTTCTTGGCTTTCACGAGGTTCTCATCATGTGGAACGGCTATGTCAACAATCATTGCCCGACGCTCTAATCGATCTATTACCACAATGTCAGGCTTATTGGCAACAATAGTTTTGTCTGTGATAATAGATCGATCCCAGTAATATGCAGTATAATGCTGCCGAAGCAGCATCTCCTCGATTATGACGAAAGAAGTAGTAGTGAAGAAGTGTCGGATGATAATGATAATCAATGTAAAAAATAATGTAGATTACACTACAATTAATAAAAAATATTGCATCTATAATTTTTAATTTTATTTAATGTCATTCACACTATACGCATTCACGTTACGCCTCTTACTCGCCCGCTCTTAGCATCTTTCCCCTCGCCTGTCAAGGTCTTATGCTGCTCAGAACCGCCTGTCATTGTACACATTTCTTTTTAATGATTTGCTCAAACACATACTTAAATTTCAACTTTACAGGAGAAAGTTTATTTTTCCCCCTAAACTATGCACCTTTCGATTCGCCTGGCAGATACTTCTGCTTACCCAAATCGCCTGTCAATTTTTTTCCATAATTATTAATCAATAAACTAAATTATATTAAATTTTGAAGCTTACAGAAGAACGTTTTTTTTATTATTTATTTTACATTTAAAAAAATAAAAAGACTGATGACGTGCAGGGTTGTTGCCTGCCAGGTCATTGTTGTTGGCCTTGGTGTACTATGACTCATCACTCCACAAATTTCTAGCCTTACAGGACGACCGTTAGTAGGAGGGTTCACCAGCTCTCCGGCTATGAACAATGTTGAAAAAATATTTTTCAAGTTAAAAGGCGACCGGTAAAATTGTACGCTTAGCTTTTTGGTTTACAATTAGATGCCTCTCGCGGTTTACTAGCAATAGCTCTCCATAAGTAGAAGCTTCTTTGACAAATCTATTTAAAAAAAAATAGAATCAGTAGTCGTTGATTTTAACGCGTTCAATCAATTGTGGAATGTCTTCAGCTTTCAAAAATAATTCGGTTGTTTAGGAATGCCTTTATAATAGGGTATTACACTCTTTTTTTTTAAGTATTTCAAATAACTCCTACAGTACTAAGAAACCACTAAAAAAAATCCTAAATTTTTATTTAAGCGCTAAGTACCCTAAAAACGCTTTTAAAAATTGTATTTTCACATTTCGCGCGGAAATTGCCAAAAACGGAAAACGCCGTGGGCGTGGTTTTGCTTTGGCGATATGACGTCCTTACGTCATGTAAATAAACAAACGCGCTGTGACACTTTACATAATTTTTATTGTTTTTATCTCAAAAAATAATTACTGTTCGACTTACCGTTGGTGTGCGTTTCGGAATGCAAGAACACAAGTGTGAAAACATCGGAATAATTGTGAATTCTAGTGTTAACTGATTCTAATTTAAGAAAAACTTAGTTAAAAGTTGTGGGAAGAGTATTCCAACTATTACACCATAAAAACCCGTTTGTACCGTTTGTACTGTTGTTGTAAATATTACTTTGATGTAAGTACACATGTGCATTAGCCATCTAAAATATCTTTCACAATAACTTCCATGAAAAAGTATATTTTTATAATAAAGATCGTATTAGGAGGTTATAAATAAAACAAATAGTGACGTCTAGTTGACACTGTTGACAGTCGACAGCTGTAACTGTCTATGGTCTGTATTTCGGTGTGTTCAAGAACAGGTAAAAAAAACTGAAAACTTTGAATTGAATTTAAAAAAATATTTTCTAGTTTTATGAACTAAAACTAACACTGTTCGGCTGCTTTTTGCTTAAGCTACCTCAATAATATATTTTTATATTTTTTCTCTTATACAGTGTAATACCCTATTATGATTTACTAGCGACCTGCTCCACCTTCGCATGGATGTTAAAAATTAAAAAAAAAACGGGTTTTCTCTACCTTCCTCATAAATCACTCTTTCTATTAAAAAAAACCGCATCAAAATCCGTTGCGTAGTTTTAAAGATTTAAGCATACATGTTACATAGGGATATAGGGACAGAGAAAGCGACTTTGTTTTATACTATGTAGTGATATGAAAAGTTATCAGCACTATTTAAAAGAACGAAATTAACATAAGACTTTTTGAAAATGAGAGAAAACAGAATTTTGTTAACCTTTAACCGCCCGTCTTTATAAGGTAAGGACTTTACTAAGTATGATAGTTTATTTATTAATGAAGAGTAACAAATGGGAGAAAAAAATATTTCAACGACAGTTACTTATACTTAACCTGGAATTTAAAGGAGCAGTATTATTTTGCAGGCAAGTAGGCATCAAATTTATAACAACTAGTTACCTATTAGACGCTTCAGACTACAAGAAAGTCATACGCTTGATAAATATTTTCCCTCCTCCTTGCGTCGTATACCTCAGTGCTGAGGGTCGTGACCTCCCTTCTTCATCACTCTCTCTCGGACGATTTTTTGCATATTACTCTGTCTCTGGCGGTGTGAAGGGCTTCGTGGACTGTGGAGTCAAGGGTGGTGCGGATCTGGTCAGACCAGCGTATTGGGCTGCGTCCACGAGGTCTTTTCCCCTCTACTTTCCCGGTCACAATGAGCTTCTCGAGGTTATCACCATCTTTCCTTGCAATGTGACCGAAGTATTGTAGGATTTTGCGTAGGCACTCGGACGACAGCCGCGACGAGATGTTGAGTTCTCGCAGTATGGAGGCGTTCGTCCGAAATGCTGTCCAGGGGATACGGAGCATCTTTCTCCAGCACCACATCTCAAAGGCGTCAATGCGTAATAAATATTTTAGTGAGAAAAATATTTTATAACATTTTGACAAAGATCACAACGTTCGTTTTTGCGTGTTATCCATAAGGACGTCTCCATCATCATTTACTAACTCGTACTATAAGTTGAACAGCTGCTCCTGCTTTGAAATACCTACTTCATCTTGTCTTTGCCTATTGTTTGGGTAATTTTCAGGTGAAATAAATCAATGGACCCTGGATTTATTTTTATTATTATTTAAAAACAACTTCATTCACAAATTTCACAATATGCTTACAGACTTTCAAATCCACCAATTTTTTTAAGTTGCTATTATTGTCCATACGTCCTCATTAAAAAAATAATTTAATATAATTTATGTAGGTAGGTACACAAAGTAACAAGTGTAAATTATTAAAATAAAATGCCCGCACACCCGAAGTTATAAAGATCAAAGCGGCTGAGTCGATTTTGATAAACATTTCTAAGAACCATTGCTAGATAACCTACTTTCAAATAAAAGAACGCACCTAAATCAATTCACTTGTTTTTTAAGTTGAGCTAAACGATTGCTGACAAATGCTTGCACTGTCTGGACAGGTCCACTCAAATCTGTGTGCTTTTCTCATCAAGAAAGCACATCAGTCATTAACCCTCATAATCCTCGCATAATTTGACCAGTACAATTATTGTATGGACTTTAAAAGAGACTTTGACCTCTGAGTTTGTTTCGGATGTTTCTTCTCAGAGTAGTCAGTTACGAAAAACCGGCTCCATCGTTCGATTAAAATAAAAAAACAAAATATTGACGTGTAAAAGTGTTATACATAATATAACCTACTTACAAAATAAAGATCATTTTAATCATTTTTTTAATAGCTACGGTGTTGTAGGCTGACGGACACACACAAGCGATTAAACTTATAATCCCTTACTTTTTGCGTCGAGGATTTAAAATACACCACTGTAAATACAATAGGCATAAACTAAGCAATGACATCTAAATTAATAAATAGATTTTATAAGTTTTTACTGCCGGTGCCGGCACGGGGAACCTCTAAAATGGAGGGATTACGAGGACGTTCTGCTTGCTTACTTTTGCCACCGACATCCCCTACGAAACTCCAACCGAGTGTTCCTGACAGGGCATTTCAATATTCCCGCCTTTAGACTAATTCATCGACAAACGATACTAAAATTTATTTTTTTGTCTGTTTGAATGGTTCTTCGGGATAACCTCAAATATTACCGCATACATTTCATTCACATTTTGCATGAATATTAAAATACCAAGAGGTTGGGTTAACACTATCACGCTATCACCTTTTTGGGATGAACAAAACAGTGATGCAGGCATAGTATTTTTGCTTCTTTATAGCGTCCACGCAGATGACGTCGCGAGCAGCAACCAGTTCATGATATGTTCATATAAGATTTCGCTAATTGGCCTTTTTAGCCCTGCTTATCTGGTTCATAAAAGAGCTTGCGGTTATGTAAAGTTTTTATTTGACTTTCCGCTTGCTGCATATGAACTAAATTATCGAAGGGGTGCCCTTCGATAATTTAGTTCATATGCGAAGGGCACCGTAAACATGAAGAACATTAAGAATATCGAGCATTATATACCTATGTGTTTACGCTATAATGCGTAAAAGATGCGCATTCCTGGTGCATAGAGTGCGGGGTAGCGCCAACAGCATCCTTACCATGATCGCTAGTTGGCTAGACTGTATTTACATCAATTGCTGCTCCGCCATTTTTGTCATGGGATGGTGCGGCAGTGATTGATTGTTGTTATCTTTTAAGTATTATGTTCTGGGTAGTTTTTAAGTTTTACTAACAATAGTCTATAAGAACATTGTCACTAACAAATTGGACACTATGGTCTGAAATAAAAGTATTGATTGATTGATTGATTAAGTGTCGGTCCGCAGTGGATCAAACACATAAAAATTGGATAACTGAGTGACAGTCAAGATTTTTTCGGAAACCATCCAATGAGTCTTGAATTATATTAAAGGATTCCATAAGCTTTTTTACATTTTGTTGTGTTCTAATGATAGATACATGAGCACCACTTTCGTCAAAATTTCTGAGAGAGCAAATAAACTCAAAGATTTGTGGATAACATAGAGAGGTAAACCTGTACATTACAGGGCTGGCGTTACATGGTGAAGCTGGCGGCCCACAACAATGGCGCGCACATACATCACCAGCAGCTCACGAAGGAAGACGTGCCGGCCATCGTCGACAAATGCCTCAGCTTTATTTATGCTCATGGTAAATATCTTGTCTGTCCATCACACAGTAAGGTTCTTTGTATGTTCGTTCACAGTACGATTTTAAGATTACAAGTACAATTTTGATTTAATTTTGACGGGCCTGTGGCTCTAGTGGTACTGACCCTGCTAACCTGAAGGGCGTGGGTTCGATTCCCACCCAGGAAAAACTTTGTGTGATGAGCACGATTCTTTGTTCTGTATTCGGTGTAATTTATCTATAAATTGTATTTATTTATAAACTATATTAGTATGGAAATCAGTTGTTTGACCGAGCTCTGCTTAGTTTGGAATCAGATGGCCGTGTGGGATTTATGTTATTTATTTATTTTATTTATTTGAATGATTTTGTTCTGGTTTATGTATCGCTTTTTTTTATTTTCCTGTTTCGATGACTGTACAATTATTCAGTTGTGGCACCTTGATGTTCGACCATAGCCCGGATCGTCGCCAACTCGCCACACTTGTACTCCTGAACGGTTTCTCAGAATATCTTGAAATATAAGCCGTGATAAAACGTTACTAAATGCTCACTTTGGCTAGGCATTAAATAAATAAATAAATATCTTCGGACAACTCACACACGGCTATCTGATCCCAAGCTAAGCAGAGCTTGTGTTATGGTAACCAGACAACTGATATACATACCCCTATAATTTGTAAATACATACATATTACAGACAAATTACACCCATTGTATCCTGTTTATCTCCCACTTATAAAAATGGTTATTTTGAAACATTTTTTCCTGTTTAATTTGAGGCAAGATATCCCTTGGTTTCCTGTTCAATAGCCGTTCTTCCTGTGTTTCAGGCAGTCTATCCGAAGGCATATACCGTCGCGCGGGCAGCAGTTCAGTGTTATCTGAATTGCTCGCGCGGTTCCGACGTGATGCCTGGTCGGTACAGCTCAGCTCCACGCAACATTCCGAACATGACGTCACAGGGGTACTCAAACGGTACGTACAAACGACAAACAGATCCTAAACAGATCAGTATGAAACTACAGAAAGTACTCCAGAAGCAATAGTGCCTAAGACCGTTTGTCCACCGTCAACGAGAGCGAGATGACGGCGCTGAAGTGGCCGAAGTGGCGATACATTCATTTACTATAGCCGCGTGTCCACCGCACGTTACGTAACCACATCATCTCGTTGACGTGACGGTGACCGTGGCAGTGGACAAACGGTCTTACTGAAAAATGTCGCTTCTCGTGGAACCCGTACTCCAAATACGAGCTCAGATCGAATTACGGAAACCAGTTCGTTACACATTACAAATAAATATACGGGGCATTTAGGTTGTAGGTACGCGCGATTAAATTACAGGAAAACAGAGGATTTGCCTACTTATTCTTGTGGGTTTGTATTTTCAAGGGATATAATACAGTGTCTGTAGCGACATCTATAGCATATAATGGTAATTAATGAAAAATTAGGGTGCTGTAGATGTCGCCTCAAAATAGAATTATTATTACTCTATCTCTTTCTAACCTCAACAACCGCCATAAGTAAGAATAAAGAAGAGAAAGTAGCGATGAAGTAGTTAGTGTGTATCTCTTTCTAACCATCCGAGTTTCCATAAAAACAAGAGAGAAGAGCTTGTGTTGTTAAATCAGGGACAAGTGACTGTCATACAAACAACGCCATCTATTGAGCACAGAGTTAAACTGTCAAAGAGTTGTGCAAAGAAAAGCTATCGGTTAAAATAACAACGTATATTAGATTCAGCAACCGTTCTCCGATGACCGATTCGCCATTGGACTGTTCGTCGGCAGGATGATTCATTTATTTCCGTTTCCCCAGCAGGCTCTTTCACCTTTCACCATATGCGTCACTTACGACGACAGCCCTTTTCAGCTACTAAATGTTTTACCGACACGACGATAAATCTAGTCTATAAATCTGTAGATAGGTTGTTGGGTTCGGCCGATGATAAAGACATTGATATGTGTATTTTTGTAACATTGCATGTCTTAATACTGACGGCGAATTCTCTGTCGTAGCCGGACAGCTTTGTAGTTAAAAGAGTTTATCTAAAGCTAATAGGATAAATAATATACTCAGCCAGTACCAAGGCTTTGTTATTTCAATGTATATTAATAAATATGAACAACAGCAGTCAGATATATCAGGTGTATAAAACCGCGACTACCGACAGCCGGCAGTCGGGCTGCTATTGTGTTTCACCCGTGTGTTCGAAGGTTTAATGTATTATTATTACTTTAGGTTCTTCCGCGACCTCCCGGAGCCACTGGTTCCACAGGAAAAGCACAAAGACCTGATCACAGCGTTAGGTGAGTTGAATCCATACTAATTTATAAATGGGAAAGTGTGTCTGTCTGTATGTTTGTCTTTCTTTCACAGCAAAACGGAGCGACGAATTGACGTGATTTTTTAAGTGGAGATAGTTGAAGGGATGGAGAGTAACATAGGCTACTTTTTGTCTCTTTCTAACGCGAGCGAAGCCGCGGGCAAAAGCTAGTAATATATAAATTCTTATTTTAATAAGTGTTGCGGCGTTCTGCGCTCTTTACTTAGCTAAAGTTATGCTTGTCCTAATGATATTTAATATTCATTCAATTTGAACCAAATTAGTCGCTCAATACACTTATGCCCTTACTAATAACCACTGTGTAAAGTTATGCAATGAATAAAGCCTGTGTAACCATACACTTTTTTGACGTATAAACCTGTCATAACTTTATGCAGCGTTTATTAGTAAGGCGCTTACAGTGGAACCCACGTCTTTTAATTCAAAATATCCCATGCAAACGAAAACCAACCCTATCAGTTCACCAATAAGTATTGCTTTATTTTCAAGACTCAGCTTGTGGGTCATCAAATATTTTGTTATAATGTATTGATGGCAAATTCACTCGATGATTAGTGGTCACAGCTAACTATTTTATAAGCTTTATTCTTCAAGTCAATAACAATGGCATTATCTTCATAACAACGTTAAATGCTTATCTATGTGTGTATAAATTGGGGTGAGTTTCACTAAATTTTTTTAACAACTAAAAGATTGTTGAATTCTTTTAAATATTTAAAACCCGACGGGTTTTTCAAAATTTTGTTAGAACGACAATGGTGCTGATTCTCTGGTTCACAACAAAACCAAATTTAAGTGCATCTTTCTATTTCCATTTCATTAAGAAAAGGACAGACGATACATGTCAGTTTAGTCCTGTCAAATTAGTGCCTGAAGTAAATTGACGTATTTTAGTGGCCATGTTTTTAATCGCGTCTAAATTATCTATGGAGTGTCTTAATTTGACAGGACTTAACTAATGAAAAAACTAATTTATCTTCTGTCCGTTTCTTAACGAAATGGAAAGAGAAAGATACACTTAAATTAAAGTTAATTTAGTTTGTGAACAAGGGAATCGGCATCAACGTAACACAATTTTTTTTATTAGTTCCAACAAATTAAATAAATAAATAAATATCCTGGGACACTTACACACGGCCATCTGATCCCAAGCTAAGCAGAGCTTGTGTTATGATAATCAGACAACTGATATACATACTTATATAATTTTAAATACATACATATTATAGATAAATAACACCCAGACACATAACAAACATTTATGCTAATCACACAAAGTTTGTCCTGGGTGGGAATCGAACCTACGACCTCTGGATTAGCAGTCAGGGTTACTGAACACTAGTCCAACAGGCCCGTCAAAATTCATGGACAAAAATAAAGAGAAAAAGTTTCTCCTTACCCCAGAGCTATCAGACGCGACAGCGCGGTACCACGAGTACCACCGCATCATGTCGTCGCTACCGCTGGTGGCGCGCAACACGGCGCGCAAACTGTTCGCGCACCTCCACTTCCTGCACAGCATGGCGCACGCCAACAAGATGAACGCCGAGAACCTCGCCTCCGTGTGGGCGCCCACCATCATGCCCGCTGCTATGGTAAGATCGAAACCTGTAATAATATACAGTCATCATTTTTCTGTGTTGGGGTCGGCTTCCAGCCTAACCGGATTCAGCTGGATACCGGTGTTTTAGGTGGAGCGACTGCCTATCAAACCTCCACAACTCAGTAACTGGGCGACACGATACCTCTTGGTTAGACTGGTCAGAGTTTCTGGCCAACCAGTAACGACTGTCAAAGTTCTACGAATGACAACCGGGACCAACGGGTTTACGTGCTTTCCGAGGCACGGGATGTCAGTGATGTCCAAGTTAAACTTTAGAAAGTACATATGTATGAATTGAAAAACCCACATTGGTACTTGCCCGGATTCAAACCCACAACCTCTAACACGAGAGGCAGGCGCCTTATCCACTGGGCTATCATGCAACCCCCGTAATAATATACAGTAAGAGGCTAAATTATTTTATTAAGGAATATATTAATAAATACTTGGAGAAACAAAAAACTTAGAACCCCTATTTTGCGTACGAATCTATATTGCCACCACAAAACATAAGAGCTGAACAGATACGTTCTACTAGGTGGAACAAATAGATCAGGGGTGGCCAACTTGAGTAGACCTAAGGTCTACTGTTTACTAAGGAAGCCCTGTGCGATCTACCAAACACATACCTGGAAATTGCCAACTACAAACCTGAACAAATATTTATATCTTTTGCCTGGCTACGATCGACTGGACTAGCAGTTGCGATCGACTGGTCGATCGCGATCGACCGGTTGGCCACCCCTGAAATAGATTATCACCTGGTATAAAGGTTCAGTCGTTACAATAACCCTGATATAGTTGTGTTGTTCATTGCGCCGAGCAATAATTAATTAATGCAAAAAAAGCAGGAAGCTCTCGCTTACAAGTTACCAGTTTTAATTTCACGTAGGAAGTTAAGCAGTTCCTTCGTCATCACGAACTTCTCAGTGACAGTCTGCGAGTCTAGATTTGTGCTCGGTTATAGGCTCGTTCATTCTTGTATTATAAAAATATATAAATAGAACGGGCATTATGTATTTATAAAAAGGGTAAAATATTTGTAAAACTAAAAACCTCTGTAATAGTTCCTAACTATATTTTAAATTTATTTTATTGTTATAGTTTAATATTTGTTATTATTATCTAAGCATGTGAATCTAGTTATTAAGTTCTCAACAAAAGACAATTGTATGCCAATGAAGAGAGAGAGCAATACATAGAGCTACTATTATTTTTTTGTTTAATACCATCTATGTAAAACCTATGTTTACAAATGAATAAATAATTATGATTATGGTATTTTATCTATGAGTACAGAGTACAGAGAGACTGAGAGAGTACAGAGTACAGTATCCTCTAAAACCATATCAATATCTACACTCAGACCAGCAACACACTTCAAACGGCTTGGTCGACGAAAGAAGTGTTCGTTGTTCGAGACCTGATCGGAAACTTCGAGAAGATCTGGGAGCCGACGGAGGCTGAGAAGCGTCGCGAGGCGGCCGTGCGGAGCGTCATCATGCGAGTGCTGAGCAACTCTGCGCCCACCGCGCCTAAGGCGGCCGGCGATCTGAGGGCCTGGGTCTATGTGCACGACAAGTCTACGTGCTATCAAATTACGGTAAGAACCTATTGATACATTATATAGTCAAAGACAAAACGTTTAGTGCGAACTAAGTGAACAATTTTGTATATCACGCGTCTTGAGTCTTATTAATAAATATCAATGTCATTTCGACATGACATTGTCAGATATGTCAAAATTCACCAATCATGCTGCAGTTGGACCTCACGCCTACGTATTGCCATCTAGCGGATTTCTCATATGCAAAAACCCTCATTAGAGAAGGTATGAGCCGTGATCACCGTTGTCGCCTTGTTAATGCAGATAATTTCCTATAAGTGTTGATTATAAAACAATTGCCATCACAAAACATAATTTAATTATTTTGTCTATTTGTCTGTTCTGCTGCTATATCTACAAAACAGCGGAGCATAGTCTGATGAGACTTCCAAAGGCAGGTAAGGGTCTTATCACGAATTGTTTAATGTACTTTTATCCTGGAACATTACATAGCATTGATATGTTTGCGACTTTGCATATCCAAAAAAAAATTTCATTGTGAATATGGTAACATCAACACGCGTTTACTCTTTGGAGAACAATGTTCTTTAAAGTAACTTGTATTTATAGCTAACACCAAACAAAACGAGCTCCGACGTCTGCATAGAGCTGTGCGAAAAGGCGAAAACCGAGTCCCATCTCCTGATGGTGGAAGAAGTGATCTGTAACGAAGCTATGCGGCGAACCGTGCACATATCCGAGGTAGTCCTGGACGTGGTCCTTCGCTGGAGTTACTGGGACGAGGCTGACAGGAAGTACAACTATCTGCTGGTCACCCAGAACAAAGTCCTCCACGACATGGAAGCGATGAGACAAACGACGACTGTATGCGGCGAGCTCCGACTCGCTACTGAGGCTATGAAGTCCTTCAAACTGCACATGTTTGAGGTCCAGAACGCGAGGCTGTGCTATTTTAAGGATAAACAGGTTGGTTCTGTTTATTGTGGTTGTACAATATTTTTTGACACTCTCATAATCTCCTACTCCGTTATCCTGAACCGTTCTATATTTCTTTGATAAAAAAAAACTACTTAACAAAGCTTACTAAGAGCAAAGCTTGAGCAAAGTTAAATATTTGTTTAAATTGGAACTACAAGAGTCAATTGAATAATGAAAGTGGTTGACAATTTACAATATTTTGCGATTTATTATATGTGAAGACGAAAAGAATACCCAGAATAAAACAACTACACAACGATAAGTGCTAAGTGATACAAAAGACTAAATTCATATTTCTATTTGGAAATTTGTAATTTTCCAGGGTTCTCACAAGATTGAAGAATGGAAGATTAAGGACATCTTGTGGTACGTCGGTCACGAGCCCAAGCGGAACCCGCAGTCGCGGTGGGCCATCACTTTCATACCCAGAAACAAACAGAAACGGTACTGACTACATTTATATATTTTATTTATATATTTTTTGTACTGGTTTTTTGTTATAAACCTGCTGAGTTTGTTTGAACACGCTCAGATCTCACAATACATACTAAACTTGTACTATGTATCACTTCATGATTATAGAACCGTAATAAATAAAAACAAAAAGCATAAAATATAGATCCGTTGTTTGACAATCTCAGCTGTAGCATAAATATGTTACCTACAACTCAATAACCGCCTGGCTAACCTGCTTCTAACGCCTAACGCATAAAATTGTTTTATGCCCGAATACTCAAACGTTTCTTAACTTAAGACGCTGTCAAATCTGTTGCTGTCTTTAATTTATCCCTCAAGAAAGGGACAAAGTCAGCAACAAAGAGGGCGTCTTAAAATTAAGTGACGTTTGAGTATTCAGGCATTAATATTGCTATAACAAGCCTTTATAAAATACTCTTTTTAACACAATTAACATGACCTCATTACCAGGAGTAAAGACAAGCCGTGGTTCGGCTGCACCATAGCCGGCGCGGTAACTGAAGACCAGCTGAAGTGGATGACTGCGCTCATGTTCGCAGAGCACTCCACCATACTGCCCACCCCCAGGCTCGTCATCACGTAGCGTTATAGTGCGGTAAGGACTTTTTAGAACTGGGACTTGACATGGTGTAAAGAAAGTGGTGTATTATAAAAGTTTTAGGACCATCAAAATTAGAAATACTATCTAGAACAGTCTAGGGACGGACATTGGACCATTTCGTCTCGGTGTGTGATAGTAATTTCTTAATTCATCTCATTGTGCTTTGTAAATATAGTTACATAGGACACGTCACTTTTGTTTAAGATGACATGACTCTGAATCAGTGCATTACTTGAAAGAAAACTATAAACTAAAGGTAGTCTGCAACAATTCTAAATAATAAACTTTGAATCAGCATCGTGTGAAATTCTTATAATTTTGACCAAATTATGTTGTTTATTTAGTCTCTCAACATCATCATCATCTCCCGAGCCTTTTTCCAGCTATGTTGGGGTCGGCTTCCAGCCTAACCGGATTCAGCTGGATAACGGTTGTTTACGTAAAGCGACTGCCTACCAGACTACCACAACCCAGTTACTGGGCGACACGATTTTTGACAGACAGACGACGACAGACTTTCTGGCTTACCCGTAACGACTGTCAACAGCTTTACGTGCTTTCCGAGGCACGGGAAGTTATTTAGTCTCTCAACATCTTGCTAAAATGTACGGGTTGTGAAGTTTTAATACGTTTTAAATGTTTTTCTTCTGTTGTTACAGAACAGCTAAGGGGTAGACAGTGGCGAAGTGTCAACAAACTACAAGAAAAAATAAGCTGATTTTAACTTGTGGAGAAGATAAAAAGCAGCTCAAAGTCTGAACTATTTTTATAGCCTTGCACATAACAATATATTCTTAACCAGAAGTAAAAAACTTATATTTTGATCTAACATTCTGAAATCACAATGTTCCTGAAAACCTTTACTTACTTAAAAATTTAACGTAAAATGTACTGTTTACACACTTGCCTTGAACCAATAATATAAGACGTATATGATATACTGATATAGGTGCGATTTTAATTAAATACAAGGAAACCAGAGGCCTTTAGAACTTCGATTGACCAGGGTGACATTAATGAATTGTCTTGTAGTAGAGAGCGAAAACCTGAATCACAAGTTTGTGTGACAGAGATAAATGAATTACTAAAATTGTGAATGAAACGGTATCATGCATTTTGAATAATGTTTTATAAAGAAGTAGTAGAATATAATTTAATAGAGTTACGGTCGAATACGATCGAACATTTTACCATTATGTAATCTATGATTAAGAAAATCAAAGCTCTATAAAGACAAATGTTTAGGTACATAGATGTAAGTACATAAATGAATTATATATGGATTAATTAACCATAAAATAGTACAATTTTAGACAGCATTGTATGTATATTTTATGTTTAGCTTTGAATCTCTTTGCTTGATAGATTTTAACAAAACAAGAATTTATTCTTCATTTTAATAATTTTGTTACTAATGTAACGGTGTTTTTAATAACTTTTGGCTTTAAAACATAAACAAAACGCTGAAATAACCACGAGAAAATCCATCGGTATAGCTGTGTATATTTCCACAAAGGTGCATAAAATTGTATAAAATAAAATTAATTATTTAAAAAAAATATGGAACACTAGAAAATTTTTGGTGTATCGTGGGTGAACAAACGTTTAAGCTTGAAACAAATACTTGTGGCCTTACAAATATTATTTTGTCTCGTGCGGGAATCGAGCCAACAAACAATAGCTTTAGCAATACTGCCGTCAAACACGACTTATGCCAACTCAACTGCCAAAATGTAATGGGCGACTTCGTTTGGCGTATTTGGCCAAATATTTGCGTTACTTGGGAAATACAAATTCTCCCCTATAATTATTGAAATAAGGTTCATTTTGCGTTGCGTCGAATACGCAAATATATGACGAAATATACCAGGCGAAGTCGCACCATTAAAGTAAATACTTGCCAAATAGCTGAATAAAATGTTAACACGTAACTATAAACAGGACAATTAATTAAAACAGGGTAAAGTGTACCTGCCATACAACCAAAATGTACCCAGTGTGGTGCTGTCATGCCAATTTCCTTCTTATATATTTGACCTTTAGCTTTAGAAAATGTTACCGAATTTCTTGACCGCAAAAATAAACAAATGACATAGATATGCACAAAGTAATAAATGTCAAATGAAACGTAATTTATTAAAGGTGCAATGAAACAGTTTCTCTTTAAATATTCTCCAAAGTTTGTTCATTATTTTAAAGTCTTCAGGATAAATAGAGGTTGCTGCATTGCCCAACAGTATGCTAATAGCCCTCCTAAGTAGGTGTCAGAATCCACAAATAATATGTGTAACCACCCTCCATACTTCCATACTAATATTATAAATGCGAAAGTAAATCTGTCTGTCTGTCTGTCTGTCTGTCTCTTCTTCACGCTTAAACCACTGAACCGATTTGTATGAAATTTGGTACAGATATAGTCTGGGACATAGGATAGTTTTCATCCCGGAAATCCCCCGGGAACGGGAACTATTATTCCACGCGGACGAAGTTGCGGGCAAAAGCTAGTTTAATATATAAGAGTATGTCTGCCAACTTTGACGGTCACTGTCCTGATATACTATACTACAAATTATTTTAGTATGGTAAATAAATGGTATTTTATTGTAGATACAAAATAGAAACTTTAAATCAAGATGACATATTTTTTTCCTTTATTTCTGAAGCGCTCGAGATTGACAACCTCGTGATAAATAAAAATAAAGAATAATATAAATATCATATAAGTATCCATGATAGGTATCGTAAATGTATTATTTACCCCTGAGGTTTGTTCATAATTTTATCCTATGAATTGTAATTATAATGATAACATTTTTATTAAGTACCTATACATAAACTGTAACATTTTGTATGTATGTCTATTGTATAATAATGTGCTCAAATAAACGCAATTTGAAAATAAGTTTGGTTTTATTACGATTCCATACCTTTGGGTAAAACGTGCCCCATTACTAAGAATGCTAAGACTCCGCTGACTGTCTGTCTGTATGTCCAGACCAGGCTGTTAATTAACATCAATCATGGTTTTGTGGACAAGTGAAGTGTTCACAAATGATGCATTTCTGTTGCCCTTATAAGAATAAATACTAAAAACAATAAAATCCATACTAATATTATAAATGGGAAAGTGTGTCTGTCTGTCTGTTTGTCTTTCTTTCACGGTAAAACGGAGCGACGGATCGACGTGATTTTTTAAGTGGAGATAGTTGAAGGGATGGAGAGTAACATAGGCTACTTTTTGTCTCTTTCTAACGCGAGCGAAGCCGCGGGCAGAAGCTAGTAAGTAATAAAGCAACCGCTTTTTTTTGCTCTTTTTTTCGATTGTGTTACGAAACGTATAATACGGTATATCCAGTTTTAAATACAAGAGATGCTGAGATGAAGCAGATGGTCTTCATAACTTTCACTCTTGAAGTCTTGATGTTCGCAACGTAGAATTCAATGGTTTTCCATTACCTTTACCTAGTTGTGTCTTCAACATTTTTGTCTTTGAATGTAGTGGTAGTAGGCATATCCATAGGAATATCCGTATTAGTCAGGTTTTTTGTCTTTGAGTCTAGTGGTGGTACGGGGGAATATCCGTATAGGCTGACTAAAGAAGGCTTATCTTTCATGGCGTTCTTTAGTGCTACAGTAAAATACCTCCCCACATTCTTTTACTGAATGTAACAAAATATAAGGGCCCTGGCGGTTGGAATTATGGTGGCGTTGTGTTGAATCATGATCGTGAACGGAACCACCCGGGGTTACGGAATGTTTATAACAGGGCTTGAAAACGTTACCAATTCACATTAAAAATAACGTTAAGTAACGTTATTTCCATAGAGATACTTGCATATCGGTATGATTTGGTAGCGTTATTTAGTAACATAACATTAAAAGAACGTTAAAAATAGCGTTAAAAATTACCGGTATTTTTAATGTTATTGTGAAAATAGCGGTAACAAGTTTACGGTATATTTTGGTTATTTTATGCGACGTTGCCCTTTTTTCCAAGGCCGCGCGGGCGCGGCACGTCGGGTAGTGGCGGCGCCGCGCCGCGCCGGTAACAAAACTGACTCATAACGATAAAATTAACGTTATCGTACATTATAACGTTACGTATGTTTAACGGTAAAATGTGCCAGATATAACGTTAAATTTGGTAACGTTATTTAATAGATAACGATATCTGCATCAAAGGACTGTAACGATACCATATTTTTAACGGTATTTCAAGCCCTGGTTTATAATAGTTACCGTGACCCCGGAACATAAAGGGCAACAGAAGAAACATGAACGGAAGTGGACATCTCCCCCTGCGGCGAGATCTTTCGTGGGCGGGATGTCCCATAACCTTCATTTCAATACTAAGGCTAAACATGAGGAGATTCTCAATATTTTTTTACACGATTATCCGCCAGTCCCAATAAGAAAGGGAATAATAGAATTTTAAAATTTTATTTTCACTATCATTTGGTGAAGTAGGACTGATGAAATACCATAAAAGAATTGCTTAGTGAAATATGAACCGATAAAAAAAAACGAAGATGTATTATTTAGGTCATTACCAATGTTACTGGTTTAGATTTGGACTACGAAGTCCGACGATATTAAATCGGCATAAAATAACCACTTGCAAAAGTTTATATAATTGGAGTCGGCAGGAATGCAAAAAAAAACCAATGAAACAGAAGAAATTTTAAGTTACTTTACCGTTTTTAGTTAAAGTAGACCAAACCTATATCTAGAAAATTTTCTTCAAGAGGAGATCGACTTCTGGAACACTAGTTCTTGCTTGGACACGAGACGTGATTGGGATTTTTTGGGGAGTGGGAAATCTTCAAATGACTTCTCCCGTCCTGGGTGCGGCGGAAGGGCGTGTCAGACTTTTACTGACTAAAACCCACTCATGTTCCTTCGGTTGCCGTTTATGTTCCGGGGTCATGGTAACTATTATAAACATTCCGCAACCCCGTGGCATACCTAAGTACCTGATTCGTTTGTAAAAACTTTGACTTTTTTATTTAAATTGCCTATGTACGTAGGTACGTACATAGGCAACTTAAATAAAAAAGTCAAAGTTTAAAAAAGTCAAATTAAGAGTAGGTACTCTTAATTACATCATAATTATCTGGTTGAAAGTCCCGTCAGAATCGGTCCCGCCGTTTCGAACATTAGCAGGAACAAACAGAAAGACGAATTGTTATTGCAATCATAAGAAGCTGCAATTTTAATATTACAACAAACATACTCACACTTATTTTTGAAGTGTATATTTACATTATGATGCAGGGCTCTTTCTCCTGCCTTCACTTATTAAAAGTAAGCCCAAGAAA
Organism: Athetis lepigone; assembly: GCA_033675125.1. Classification (NCBI taxonomy): domain Eukaryota; kingdom Metazoa; phylum Arthropoda; class Insecta; order Lepidoptera; family Noctuidae; genus Athetis; species Athetis lepigone. Next base: position 24,515,928 of record CM066219.1, on the reverse strand, counting down.
ACTAGGTATGGCCCGAGGCCCGGTAAATTCGCCCGCCCTAGTTTAGCTGTTGAAGATTAAAAAATAAATATTTCGACAAAATTTTATTTATTTATTTTATTTATTTAACTTTTTGTACAACACCGTACAGAGGCGGACTATTTTTCTAACAAATTTATCAAATAAGTCTTCAAATCATAATATTAAATGATTATTATTTATACAGTTTCTAGTTTCTATTAACCAATCTATCGAAATTTGATAAAGTAACCTACTTTTTATCGAATAACTTAATGTTTGTACCTACTTATAATATATCCAAAATGTGTTTCATTGATATCCTGCAATACCATCGAGTACATTTGCTTACAATAAAAAAAGGTTGCGCAAATGCAAAATGCGGGTCGGCCGTCCAGGAAAGATGGTTTTTTCGGATTAGATTTGCAAAAAAGTATTTTTCCTAGCCGGGAATGAATCCCTATTAAATCGGCGTGCGGCGTTCAACGAACCTATGTAACTAACTAGTGGATAACCAAGAAGGCAGCCTGCCTATCTTCTTGTTGACATGAAATCGCGTCGTTCGTGTAGTATGTTTGTGTAAGCTTCGTAACAGAATGATTTGTCGCAGGGTCGCCATATAATATGGATTTTAAAACAAGCTCGGGCGTGCGGTGCAACCCGGCGACGTCCCGGGCGCGCGTGTCCGCACGCCACGTCCGCCGCTCCCCGCATCCGAACGAAATTACTTTTAACATTAATAAACCATATTGCTCTAATTTACTTTACTTTCTCCTTCTTTTAATAAGCCCTTGGAAAAACTCCCGGGTAATGTGTACCAGTTGTTTTTTACTTCGCCCTGACGTCGGGCGGTTTTTTTCTGTTGCGATTTTTTGTGTAACTAATTGTTTAGTGGGAGCAATACTGACACAGACATGTCCATCTCGGAGGATAAGGAAAGAGCGCAGGCCATGTTATTGGCTGAGGAGGAGATCGCCAGGGTACGTACTGACGCGTTGTGTGTGGCTCGCACGCTAGCGTTCGTGCTGTGTTCCACCTCATATTTATGGCTTACGATCGACGTTTCTACACATACTTTAGAAAGTAGGAAAGTTTTGAAGGCAGTCATAAACATTTAATTTGATTCGCTCTCATATTGGTATTGGTTTGTATTGTTGGAATCGGCAGAGACTTCATCAAAGTTTGGCGTAACACAAAATAACTTAACCATTACGTAGGTTAATTGGTATACTATCTATTAAAAAGGTTAATTCACAAGTAGGTAATATCCATTTATAAAAAAGAAGTAGAAATATGTGGAACTGTTCAATATGATTAATGAATGAACTAAAACGATACCGCTATTAGATTCAAATATTTTCTAGCATATTTTAGTTTAGTGTCACATAATATTTATTATATACGTTATTTTTAGGAAGTTGCTATTTATATTTCTATATTTTTTAAAGAAAATATTTAAGTTGTGGTCACGGACCTTGGGCAGGCCTCTTTGGTATCATTAGTGAAATACGTGCAACCACTTGCTGATTATGCCTGTATATATGTGGTGTGCAAATATAAATACTCAAGGGTAGGTCTCGGTTGGTGCAGCGCTCTAGGTCAAACAAATTAATCGTATTCGATATTGCCTAGTGTCGTATAAAATGACAGACGCACTCAGTGTCCCCAAAAACAGCCGCAACACAGAGACGTGACGACTAACAAGGGAGTATCTTATCTTTAGGTAATCGATAAGAGAGATATCCTTCCTTATGTTCTTTTCTCGAACCGAACGTTTGCTCTTACGTATCTTCCTTCCAAACCAAGGCAAGAGAAAGCTTTATTTCTTACTATTTTGGTCTCTCCAGTCGGTCAGTGAAGACAAGGTAGAGATGAGAATCAAGTACCTATTCTCCTGGGTCGTTACTAGATAAAAGAATACTAAATCCCTTTTTTAATACTCTTAATTTATAAATTTATACTACTGTGGATCGAAAGAAATCTCAAGTACTATTAGCAAAAATATCTAAACAAGTAATAAAAAAAGTAAAAAAATGAAACGACAGAATCAATTTTCCAATCAAAGACTGCAATTTTGGAAATCGGTTGGTTTGTTTCTGTTTGATGCGGCCAATTTAGTATGTATTAATTTATATCATATTTATGCACAACTGAGACGAATAAAATGTCACCTCATATCATCGAAATCCGTTATACGGTTTAAACCTTCAAACACACGTGATTTAAGACACAATAGAAAGATAATAGCAGCCCGACAGCCAGCTGTCGGTTGGTCGTTGAAAGGAGCTGTAGAGCGTGCCAAAGAATGAGACATACATGCATACCTACATAGGCACTTATATACGCTCGAAAAATATAACCGTCCTTTCGACAGTCAGGTAGAAAGATATATGCTTACCACTTCTAAGTACTCGTACCATCTAAGAAAGGTTCCTTACTTGATTACGAAAAAAACATTGCAGGATATTGTCAGAAATCAATTTACATAGGTTGTACATTAGGTAAGCCTAACCACTTTTTGCGGGCCGTAACTTGGTTCAATAAATATCTGAGAAAATATTAATATATGTAGGTACTTATTCAGTATCAAAAGAGAGTTTCATCAACTTTAGGATACATCACAAATATTATTTCTGTACCGAAATGGTATAAAAGGAATATATATATATATATATAATTATAGTTTCGTTATGTCCGTCCGTCCGTCCTTGGTCTACGGTCCAAACCGTTAGAGTTAGAAATGTGAAATTTTGCGCTTAGAAATGTGAAATCCATACTAATATTATAAATAGGAAAGTGTGTCTGTCTGTCTGTCTGTCTGTCTGTTTGTCTTTCTTTCACGGCAAAACGGAGCGACGGATTGACGTGATTTTTTAAGTGGAGATAGTTGAAGGGATGGAGAGTAACATAGGCTACTTTTTGTCTCTTTCTAACGCGAGCGAAGCCGCGGGCAGAAGCTAGTATACTTATATGACAAAATGCTAAAACAAAATCACGGTAGTATCACTACTTAGTGAGGTCTTTTAAATATTAAGAGGTTTACACTTACACGGGTTTTTGAATTAGGTATCCGTTTTCGAGATATTTAAGTTAAAAGCGCATTTTTTTTATTAAAATATCGCTTCACCCTATCTAAAAGCTAAAAATTCTGAGAAAAATCATGGTGGTAGCCCATATGTTGATGTTTAAAACTTAAGGAACGTAGAAAATACTTCATCTCGAAATAATGCTCTACTACGAAACCGGTATAATGCGAAATGGTTGTTAATGTAGATATACTGCTACATGGTTCATTATGGAATCCTATTTTTTGCTTGGCCTGACTCGTACTTGGCTAAGTTATTGGAGCTAGCTTTGAACGAATAATAAAGTAACCATTAATTATCTAACCTTTTCCCAACTATTTGAGGTTGACTACAAGCCTAACCGATTCAGCTGGGTACCAGTGTTTTACATGAAACGACTGCTTATACCATCACTCATTATTGGGCGAAACGATACTTCTCATTCAGACAGGGCTTCCTGGCTTTTGACTATCCAACGGCAACGTTCTTATCTAGTTAAATATTACTGGTTTAAAATAAATTGTAGCATTTTACTTGTCAGATGTAAGCGAAAAAGTCCGGGGTTGGGGAAAAGCCCGGGGTTGCGGAATAGTTATAATAGTTACCGTGATCCCGGAACATAAAAGGCAAATGAAGGAACAGGGGTTTTAGACAGTAAAAGTCTGACACGACGGACGGGAGGAGTCATTTGATGATTTCCCACTCGGAAAAAAAGGTAAATAATACCAATATTTGCATACTGTTTTCAGTAGCGTACGTAAAACTGTATTTTTTCCCCGGATACCGTTACACAAGCGGATGTAACAAATATATTCGGTAACTTATCTTCAGCCAAATAACAGTATAATAAAATGTATGACTACTAGACAAATAATAGAATTTTTGGCTACCTTGCCGTCGGCAGGGAATAAACTATGTTTCATATAGTTTTCGAGGCACGGTACCTGGATACCCTAGATTCATATGTGACTTGCTGTTATACTGTGAACACTATTTCCATTTTGTGAAGTAAAAGACAAATAACAAATAAATGAAAAGTGCGTGTAATTTTAGTCTTGTGACTATAGTTTATACGTTCCGTACCTAAATGGTACAAAAAGAACCCATATAGTTAGTTTCGTCATTTCCGTCAAATTACGAATATTTTTTTGGCACACCTAGGGAATGATTTTTGTTTCTCGCGTCTACCCGAAAGTGTGGTGTATCATTAGATAGATCTTTTATAACACCTTTCAACGACCAACCGACAGCCGGCTGTTGGGCTGCTATTGTCATTCTGTTGTGTCTCAAATCACGTGTGCTCGAAGGATTACGAGTTTGCTAAGACGAATTTTCGAATTATGCATTTTTTTAAACATTTTGAGATGTTTGGGCACCAAAAGAAGAGAGAGAGACTTCTAGGTTTATCAGTTAAATATATTTCATGGGCACCAATAATGTACACTGAGATACACACAAACCAGCAATTTTGAATCAACCAGCGTCAACCCACACCACGAAACCGAAACATAACCACAAATGTATGCATGCATGTCTATACCCAATTCACGTTTGATGGAAAGTAATTACCTACCGCTCCACCCCCATAAACACCAGGATAGAATGTTTTGTCGATAGTTTTACACCTTTACCGTTTTAGTATCTCTCATATGGACATTTGAAATCGCTAAAACGTATTTTCGCTGCTCGATGTTGAAGCAAAGTGCTAAAACAGATCAAGATGTGATTAGAAAAAAGTGTAAATGAAACTGATGCTAATAAAGTGCTAAAATTAGTGACTACCAGAGTACCAGTAGTTATGAAGAGAATAGCAGTGAGTGCTATAGAGAAGGCTGAAGCCAGGCAGCACTTTGAAAACCAACTGCGCTATGCTTTCGTGAAGTATGACCATTTCGACGACGATGAGGAAAATTCCGAGGTATTTAATAACATTTGTATGGTAACCTAGTCGTTAAAACTCGATTAAGACTGTTGATATTGAACTTAATCGTAGCTGCTGACTTTATGTAGTTCAGCAGGCAATGCTGAGTAGGTTTACGATTTGATATTAATAGTAGCTTTGTCTAGGTTGTAAATACCAAGATATTGTTACTAGACTCTATCATAAGAGACAATTTAATCCGTGTGCTAGAAGCAAACAAAAGGTGCGCTACGTGTACCAAATAATAGCTACACACATCTATAGCTACATGGTTATAAATAATGTTTACCACGCTAAAATGTCGTATTGCAGTAATTAGTTACAGATTTAAGAACATACATTACGTTCAAGTGGCATCATTATATACCTGTTAATTACAGCTTAGAATTGAAGGGATTCAAATACATGTTATGTCGATATAAATATACATTACTTAGCACTACTTACATTTAGGTTTGTTCTTATATTTACCCGAATGCCGAGAGGAGGGTTATTTTTTTCAAACGTTATGTAAGTATGTATGGTTCATTCCATGGCATGCTCTACAACCCAAACCAATCAACAAAATGTAACATATAAGGTGTCATTAAATTCGTCTCTGTTGTGGGAGTTGGCATAGGATATATTAATTTGAAAAAAGAACAATCAAAAATCATAAATATAATCGTAAAACTCAACTGCAATTTCACAATTTCGTGGCAAACTAAAACAGAAACAAATGAAAAAGCCACAGACCGAAATTGAAGTTTGATTTTTCGATTGTTTATACTATATCCCAGCCTTTGTTTTTAACTTTTGTTGAGTACGGTCTACGAAAGCGCGACGTAACTTTTCGTAGGCGCCTACGAAAATGATTGTCCTATCCTTACAGCAGTGATCTGAGTAGATGATCGAGACTTAAAAATAGTTATTAAAATAAAATACAAATCAGTATAAGAATTACGAGTATGTTATATATTAACTATAATTATTTTGATAGATAATAGATATTTTAACGATAATTTCGATATAAAAATACAACAAGTACACGGTATCATGAATTTACTCTTTTACCAATACAAGAGAACATAGGAAAGAAAATATTATGACAGCTAAACTATTATAGTAAAATATCGACGGTTTAATGCGATTTAACGATAATTTGTTTGAAAAGTATTTTTTCTAATGCTAGAATAACACAAACTATTCAGTTTACTTTGACAAAACAAGAGACCTACTTGTGTAAAAACTTGATAGTTTCCAAGTAGTTGTACATTATTTTTGAACCAGCGCGCGAAGTTTTCGGAAATTTCTCGCCTCATACAAATAAACTAAACAAAATTATAATAAACCTAGTGTTTGACCGCAATAAATCAGCTATAAATATACAGATTTGCCGATTCAATTAACGAATAAGTCAGCAAATCAGCCAATAAAATTAACAAGCTGACCTAGCATGTATGTACGAAAACGGGATTTAGTAACGACTAACATCGAAGCAATAAAAAAAGTTTGATTACGACCACGCGACCGCGACCTTACGATGCAAATCACCCACATTTGTATGAGGAATGATACCGACATGTGACATGAACATACAATTCAGTCAAAAAAGTTTTCTGTACAAGTAACGCGGAAATCGGCGAGAGTGTTGTTGGAGTGTTGTTCAACAACTTGTGAAGTGTAATGGATGAAGATGCCGTGCAGGTGACGTACGCTGTTGTTACATTATTTTTATGCTAAGTCAGGCTTATCTTTGCGTATATCTCAAGGGTTATTCAATGTAAAAAACTGTATTGTAGTATGTAATCAAATAGTCTACGTAAAGGGTTATTATGAAAGGTAGTGCTTCTTCAGGTTAAAATGATAATGATCCCATTGTAACCTGAAAACATTGTCTCCTTTTTAATTATTTTTCTTTTTTTACACGAGGTTTCCCATATTTATATTTTTTTATATTTGTACTTTGTATGTACTTAAATATTTTTTCTAATCCTACTTGCCTGTTAACTATTTAGCTTCCCAGCTATACAGTATCCTAAGGGCTGATTTTCAATCATCAGTTAAGTTCTATCTGAGGAATAAATATGTCGGTTTGACATAATATTTTCTATACAAAAGCTGTCAAAACGTCAAACTTACTCTTCAGATAAAAGTCATCTGGCGATTGAAAAATCGGCACTAAGTGAATATAATAGATAGTTGGGTTCACGAAGTATTTTGACATGTGTGTTTTGTGTTCCGAACGAGCACATAATTTACCTACTGTACTTAATACAAAGTTCGTGTTTTGGAAAATTAGTTTGTAAATTACCTTCTATATTAATATTATGATTGATATCCCGCCAAATGATAAAATAAGCATTGAATATTAATAATATTTCATGATCATTTTGCCTTATTTTTTAGAAAAAAGAAACAATTAATTTTTTACTATTACAAAATCAAAATATGAACGAAAAGAAACCAAGACAAATAGCGACTTGCTAAGTTATGCTTTGGAACAGAGAAAAATATCCAACTAGTTGCAAAATTAGTCACGGACTAAGCTTTTGCAATTTAGTTATAAAGCTGATATTGGTTTAAAATGCTACGCCTGTTTTATTTGTTTGAGATAGACCCTTTTCCTTAAATACACACATCAACATGGTCTAGGGATATTACAATTAAACCTTAATAACTAAAACTCTATTAACTTTTTGTTAAGACACCTACACATTAAAATAAACCTTGTTTAATAGCCTATCTAATCTGAAAATAAACTTTAAGATAAAGTTAAACTTAGGAGAAGAGAAAAAATTCAGACAAAATTTCAATCTTAACTTTATTTTTGATACATCAAAATCTAAACAAAACAACTATTTTCTTTATAAAAAGGGTTGAAAACTGAAAATTAATAATCCGTGGATCCGCCTCAGACTCTTCTGACACATCTGCAGCGGTTCTGCGTACTCAAAACATTGCACACGAAAACTGGAACCATTCGCAATGGTCATTTGTGCGTTTGTGCGTAGCACTGATAAATCCAGGGTTTGGATTTCATCCTGAATCGCGAAGAGTACGCGTCTGGAGAGAACCTGGACGTTGGGATCGACTGCAGCACCCACAACAGGTTCATGCATCAAGGTGTCACGATTATGGTTTGGGCAGGAATTCGTCTCGGCGGTAGAACGGACCTCGTTTGGATACAAGGCAATATGACTGCTCTAAAATACCGAGATGTAGTGCTAGAGCCTGTAATCTTGCCCCACAGACAGCAAATGGGACAAAAAATTCCCAGCTAATGCACGACAATGCTCGTCCACGTACGACGCGTATCGTTACAATACAAGTTGGTTACAACAGCATGATATTCAAGCTTTAGACTGGCCTGCACAATCCCCTGCCTTAAATCCTATTGAGCATGCCTGGGATGTGCTTCAGAGTAGAGCTCTTAGGAATTTCCCTGAAGATATTGTGCATAAAAACCAGCTTTTCTTGCATGTTAGCAGGACTTGGAACAGTATTCCACAACAGGATATTGACATGCTTGTTTTGAGTATGCAGAACCGCTGCAGTTGTGTCAGAAGAGTCTTAGGTGCATCCACGGATTATTAATTTTTAGTTTTCAACAATTTTTATAAACAAAATAGTTGTTTTGTTCAGGAGTCGATGTTTCAAAAATAAAGTTAAGATTGAAATTTTGTCTGAGATTTTCCTGTTCTTCTAAGTTTCTTTAAAAATTAACTTTATCTAAAAGTTTATTATCAGATTAGATAGGCCATTAAACAAGGTTTATTTTAATGTGTGTCTTAGCAAAAAGTTAATAGAATTGTAGTTATTTAGGTTTAATTGAAATATCCCTAGACCATGTTGATGTGTGTATTTAATCAACCTTCTGTGCGTCCTGTGAATCTGGTACTGCCATCGCTTGCATATTGATCTGTATTCCGTTTTCTAAGATACATTTCAAGTTAGCGTTGTTTTAATAACTCTTGAAGTAATTTTGTCTTGAGTAGTCTTGTAGTCCCATAAAAATAATTAATGTGACCTAACTTACAAAGATTGCATTTCATAAAAATCGTGTGCCAAATGTTTTGGCTTGATTGGCGAACAGCTATGAATTTGATTTATTCCGGTCTCATTTCCGGATCTCCTCGAAGGTTATTTTCTTGTTTTTATTCTCGTTTGATAACCTGATCTGATCTGATCTAATCTGATCCTCTGCTGGTTAACCTTTTGTTTTAATTTCGGTCTGATTCCTTTACAATTTTAAGAGAAAAGTACAATCAAAAGAAAAACAGTTGCTAATTGATTACATGTTATCACGATAATACTTGCGACCCGTCCTAGCTTATCACAGGTTATCATTCAGAATTTTGTTTTTTTTTATTCTAGTAGTTAAGTATAGTTAACAGCTAGCTTTAGCGCCGTAAATATTTTTTTTAAAATTGTCTTCAAATGTTTTAATCCAACAATTTTGCACACAAACTAAAAGTCTTGCTTACTACTGAATTTTGGTAAAGCATTTAATAGCTTTATTTGTTGTATCGTAACCTTGCTATAACTTCCTACAAGGAATACGTAGAGTTAACAGAAAAATATACATTTTCTGAAGTGAGAAGGATAAGTAAGGTAATCGGGTCAATTGGTTTTGGTAAAGCGATTTGGAAAATACTTTATAATTCCAGATGAAAGATATTAGTTCTAATTAATTAATAGTAACTTCCTAATTTATACAAGTAAAACGCATTATTCTTTAGTGCGTGGGTGAACGTTTTGTTCTTCTTAAATTACTCGACTCAATCATTCAATAAATCTTATTTCGTTTTCTAAAACATTTCGGATTTCTTTTTTGTTCAAATTAAACGAGAATGATTACTGACCTAAGTTTTTGGCTTCTGACAACACTGTTGATATAGAATCATTATTTAAATAGAGCAAACTACTCCCCCAAAAGTTTCTGCAGCCAATATCATACCTAATAGTAATACGACTTATTGCTTCGAAAGTAAGATATTTTTTATTCGTTGTTGTTTTATTACTTTAGAAGAATATTTAATTTGAGACTAGAAAGAGAAATCTTGGTTTAAGAACTATCTAGAGTTAAATTATTGTACCTAATGCAAGGAAATTGAAAACTTCCTTGAATTAGGTACAATTATTATGATCGGTAAAACATAGAATTTATTAAAATAGTTTTCGGGCCACTGAATTTTCATTATCGTCATTCATACGCATAATATAATTGTATTAAAGAGGTCACGTAAAACGTTTGGTCTTGGTATACCTAAAACGCATTTGGTCTAAATCTCGTTATGCCTAATGTTCAGTTTTGAATAGCGTTTTGCCTAAGTAGTCAATTAGCCTATGTCGTTACTAACCTATTTCTCGTATGGTCTACTTCGCAATGTAACTAATTCGCTTTATGACTAAAACGCGTTTTGCCTATTTTTTATAATTCCATTAAAACATGTAGACATGTATGTCAACTATTTTAAACATCTTCTTAATCGTTCCCTCTCAATATCCATGTCATCAGAAAGGTCCTCAGTGACCCAATTAAGCATCTGCTTCTGAACTAACAAAGTTATGTAAACCGTTATAGTTTTTTGGGGTAGGCGCAAGAAAAATAAACACTTCGTAGAAGGAGTACACCAAGATCTTTTTTTGATGATTTTATTTTAGCTCTGTTGATTTGGTGAGTACACATAATATCTATTCAAAGTTTAACCTTTAGGCAATGTGCGATTTAGGCATAAAGCGAATTAATCCTAACGCGTTTTAGACGTAAAGCGATTTAGTCCAATAGCGACGTAGGCATATAAAAAAATAGACAATTAGCGATTTAGACTCTATGCGTAATAGACTTTCAGCACAAATAGACCAAGTGCGTTTTAGGTGTACCGAGACCAAAGGACGTAAAATACGTGCCGCATATTTGGTATCATACCTAAATACGCCACGTGCGGGTGCTAATACTGTAACGCTTCTGTACCAGGCAATCATAAATCGCAGGAGTAAAGGAAAAGCCACAAGGTCAGAGAGGGATGAAAACATAATAGTCATCGCTTTCCCGCCATTAAATAATACCCTAACCCTCACAAAGGAACGCCATCTTGCAGAGAAAAACCGCAACTAAGCTGACAGTTTACATGAATAGATGGAGCTACTAGGTTGTAAATGTTTTGAAACGCGTCTACTATACCATTGTTTTCATCCGGATTCGTCTCTAACATAGAAGGTTATTCCGTCGCTTTGTACTCCTGCGATTAATAGTTGCCTGGTACAGAAGTTACAGTCTTAGCACCGCGTGGCGTATCCTAAAAAAGGGGTGTTGCAGTCGACGCAATGGGATTAGATTTTATTTTCTAAATAACTGTTATATGGGTATAAGTCAGCATGGGTATAGACATTTTGACAAAGCTAATATTTTACAATCTTTTAGGTTATTGAGTTTAATAAAATTAAGTTATTGTCAAAAATAATGCTACTAAAATTATAAGGCAAAAGTAGGTATAGTAAGTAACGCATCATTAACATATAATTATTCGCGGGAATCGCAATGATCTCGTTGCCAATATTAATGCATTACAGTTTTATTCGTTGACCGATAATACTGAAATGCATTAATACCCTTACTTCATGATTAATACAGTCTTGAAAACTTTAAAGCAATATTCTATTACGATATTATTCGTTTGAAATACAAGCGATTGTGTATAAAAAAATATTTAATTTCTCAAAGACAATAAACTAACCTAAGATTTCTTTAATGTTTTTTTAACTAATGTTTGGCTTCAGCCTTAGTGTGCTGAAATGTTAAAATATTGGGTTTTATTAGGCACGAGAGAAATATAGTGAACGCCACAGTATTGCAAAATAGAACATTGAACAGCAGAACAATAATAAAAGATATTGTGTTCCAGAGAACTGGAATAACTACCTTGCCTTGCCTTTACGTAACCTTGGTTACGTTACGACGTTGCTATTATTAATAAAGTTTTTTTTCATACTTTATTCGACAATGTTCCTCGTATGAATTTCATACTTTACAAGGACGCACTTACCTAAATAAGATTAAGTTCAAATAAGGATCTAAACGAAATAAATCAATATAATTTTATATAGGTACGGAAATTACTACAAAGATGTGCCTAATCTTTGTAGTAATTTATATAATACTAGCGACTCGCCCCAACTTCGCACGGGTGTTACAAATCTTTGAGAATCCCGGCTTTTTTGTTTATGTTTGGAATTAGCTTCTGCCCGCAACTTCGTACGTGGATCCTGTTGCTTATGCCAGCGAATACGGGGTCGACAAAATCGAAGATCTGAAACGCCTGATGTCTAATTCTAAGGCCCGGGGTCGGGAAAGCAACGGGATCCGCGAGACGACTCGATACGTTCCAAATCTTTCATTTTTTAAGTCGACAGGAAATGTTCATCCGGCTGAAAAACTTTTGCTAAGACGTCATTCTTATATACAGGACGTCCCACGGACATGCCACATCCTCCATGTGACATGGAAGATAAGAAATTACAATAAGAACATTTTATTGAAAGAAGACATTATTTGAATTTCAATAACAGTTTAAACTGCATTCATAGATATTAAAATAATTACGTAGTCGAACCTGTTACTCGAGAAAAATAATTATCTTGAAGCTTTATCACGCCGGTCGAAAGTCTCTATATGAGGATTATTTTTTTTGCTAAATAATATAGTGTCAAAAATAAAAGGAAGACCATGAATTTAAACATTCAAAAATGCTCTTCACGTGAAACAAACCGTGAAATTAGTGAATGAGAGGCTAATATCTATTCAACAAAAAACATTCAAATCATTTATTTTTAATATATTGAATGTACAGACACAGCTATTTTACTGTTTTATTATGAGAATAGATAATATTTTACATCATAAACTTTCGATCCATTGTAAAATCCATTGCTCGATTTTAAAGATCTAAGTATAAATAGGTACAGACTACAGACAGAGGAAAGCGACTTTGTTTTATTGTATGTAATGATTAATGGTTGCTTCATGCGGCTTCGACCTCGCATTTTTATAAAAAAAAACTACACCTGTTTTTCATGAGTACTTTTTTTGTGAGTATACATACGCCTTTAAAACAGGTCTAGTTTTAATTATATTTTCGGCAATGCGTCGACAACCAATAACTTTGTATCTTTTAAAATATAACATTTTTTTACTATAATGATAGGCATCAAATTACTATTCCATTGTATAACCATTTATTGAAATTCGAAACCCTAGCTTTTAACCATAAATGCCATTGTTCCTTATCTTATTGTACGCTACCTTGGTAAGTAAGAACAGAAATAAGGTTTCCGTTTTTCCTTCTGTTATGGAACCATAAAAAGACAGGCAATTAATTACCTACAATCAGATGTAACCCACATCGTTTAGGTCACAGAAAATACAGTAGTACAGTTTTCTTTCGGCCGCGAAACAAACTGCTATGACGACAAGTCAAAAGATATTATTTTGTTTATTTTGTTCTAGATCTTAATCCGACCAGACCGAACAGTTTCGTAACTTAGCATTCGCAAGCAGTTACCACATATTGTAAGAAATACGGCGTCTCGTGTCGCCAGCGACTTCCAAGTACCAGCAGGCATCAAACTTTTTGAATTACGGCTTTCGTGTGCCATACACTATGTCTAGCAACACGACGGCTTTTATCGTTCGACATATGAGCATAAAAATACGAACATAGACGTATTATGTAGTACATAATCGCGTAGGTTTGTGCTTAGTCTTCAGGATCCATCCATACGCATTCAACGGATTTTTCTCTAATCTGGTTCTTGAGAATCAATAATATTTCTTGGTAGGGTCTGTTGTGCAAACATGATGATGTAATACTTTATGGTATCCAGTACCAACGTACACCTTAATTTGCAATTCATTTCACGTAATAAAACGTTGTAAACTATTGCTTATATTAATTTATTCTTCGGATATAGTAAGACAGCTAGGAAAATGGATAAGTCAGTGCTTGGGAAAGTTATAAGCAACTTTGTAAGTACTTGAAATGAACTAGTTTAATGAGCAGTATTAGGCTGGGATTAGAGAAAGTGCTTATTACATTTGGATGGTGTTGTGTGGACACAAGTGTAAGATGCAGTCAATTGGACCTATCACGGTGCTTCTTTGGAAGGTGGGTAAACTTGAAACCATAATAACTGGACCGGCAGGATTTTCAGTTTATAGAACTAAAATAAAAGCAATAAACTGAATGTATAATTTCTTTTTTTAGTTGTCGTTGTTATAGGGTAGTGATTTAGTTTGTACATACTGATATTGTAAACAACGGTTTTCTTAAAAAAATAATTTAATAGCTATAAGAAGTTACATTTATTTAATACTACATTAAAGTAACTTTTTGTTATTATGTAATTTCAAATGGGCTGTCTGAAATTACTATACTTAATGATGCTTAGAGTTTGAGGAAATCAATATACAAAACATTCGTCTCTGAGAGCAAATTCATTGTTTTGAAACAAGATATGGTTAAACGTCCATTTTAAAATATTTTTTGGTTTATAAATATACCTAGAATGCACGAAGCTTCTAAACCATTTGTACCACTTTGGAAAAAGCATTAAGATTCAATAATATTTTCTAGCAAATGACGCTTACAGCTATTTGTAATGGCCTAATTGCAATAAATAATATAGCTTTAACTTTGTTGAAGATTAATAAAACCTGTCTAAGTTATTTTGTTAAAATAAGTTTGCATGTAAAGGTTTTATCAGCAACTAGGATCAATTATCTAAAATTAATAGTAGAAAGCCGTTTGCGCGAACTTTGACGAAAATTAGTAGTTGGATTAATAATCACAGACAATATTTTTATTGCCGATCCAATAACCATTATAATCAACATGCGATCAAAACTGTTACCGCAAAATCCATTATAAAACTGTCATATAAAAATGAGAAAATTTTCTAATAACCGGTTTCGGTAATGCCTGTTATGCCTGTTGCCTATGAAACAATCAGAAGTGATTTGCGTGTCTTGAGCAGCATTACGGGAAAGAGCGGCGCCGTGCCAGCCCCCTCACGACCCCCTGCCTTAATGAACCCCATCTATCTGTTCATTAATTTGCATATTACAATTTGACTACTAGTGCCCTAGGCTAGTTCGCAACAGACCACAACCAGACGCCGTCATGGCTGTAACGAAATAATCAAAACTAAAAAACGACACCTATTTTTAAGACGAACTAAACACGCAAATGAAAAGTTGCCAGTTTTAGTTTAGGTCTGAGCAAAGTTCAGTTCTAGCTGGAAATATCTAAGAGAAACAAAACAAACAGTGGTTTTCCTCACTTAGTGCGCTGTTTTCGTTGTAAAAATGTTCGTCCACGGAATAAAACCAGGGTCCAGTGAAGAAGAGGAGGAGGAAGATGTTATGGATATCCTCATGGTCTGTTCTACGAAGACCAACGATTTTAAATCGCGTGAGAGTGAGAAGTTGATTGTGACATAATTTTGCAGAAAAGAAGAGAAGAATGCGAGCGCAAGGCGAGGAGGGGGGAGATGGACCCCCGGCTGGAGTTCACCTTCCAGCTCCTGATAGATGGCACAGGCCTCCCGCGGCACGCCATCATGGACCATGTGTTCGAAGGAAATATGGTATACGAAATAATTCTATAAGTGGAAATTTTATTGTGATTTCACAGGTGTTGCGGTTCATTAAAGCCAAGTGTTTTATTTGTGACATTAGAAGAAATTAATTTTTTTAGAACAATATTGCAAAACACAGTTTTTATAATAATTATACAAACGGAGCTCAAAACTTAAACATGGACTCGTTTTATTTTCACTATTGGTGAAGTTGTAGATTACTTTCTACAAAAATTAAACTATCATGTCACGAATTTATGCAGTTGGACGACATCAACCAGCTGTTCCTGCCACACATGAGGAACAAGCTCCTCTGGTACTACCAGGATGTGGAGGAGATAGAACACAGGCCATTGCCCGAAGGCACCAAGAAAGGCCAGGGGAAACCACCGCCTCCCATCATAACCCTGAAGAAAAAGCTGTTCCTGTCTGATGGCTGGGATGTCAGATTTACGGGCGTTTGTATTTACATGTTCAGAATTAATGTCAGTAAGCAACTGCCGGAGGAAGGATTTCATAAGGATTTGTGAGTATTGCGTTTCATTGAACTAAGCAGGCTATTTGCACCTGATTTTAAATTTAAATAAGTAGTACAAGAACTGTAGCTCACGGTTACTCCATAATTAGCTTAATGCATAGCATTAAGCAAATTGAGGAGGCCATAATGTCATAAAATGAAATTGTTTATTATGCAAGTAGGATTTAAAATCACTTTTACACGTAATCAATATCCATACTAATATTATAAATGGGAAAGTGTGTCTGTCTGTATGTTTGTCTTTCTTTCACGGCAAAACGGAGCGACGAATTGACGTGATTTTTTAAGTGGAGATAGTTGAAGGGATGGAGAGTAACATAGGCTACCTTTTGTCTCTTTAAAACGCGAGCGAAGCCGCGGGCAAAAGCTAGTTTTTTTTTATAAACTAGCTGGGTTCGGCATTTCCTAACTCTGAGTAGAAATTCCGAACCAACTCAGGGATCATCGTCACTTTTGAAGTCTAGGCAAAGATTTTGTGCAACAAACCGGGCTAGCCTATTGTGTAAAGTGCCAATAACAGTTTGGGTAAACATGTCTCAAAAAGCATCGTGAGCTCAACTTTAATCTAAAAGAGGTCCACTGACCGATACAAAATTAAAATTATGGTCGAGCAAGTCGCCCGCTGAATAATAATTTTGTGCATTCTAGATGACTTATTACATTTACAATATTACAACAATATTTACTTACAGTATTTGAATTCCAAGCTTTTTGTCTTCTAAAATAATCTGAAATTTTATTAGTATTCTTTTTTACAGAGTTAGGTTTTAATACAATTATTATTGTTGAGTCTTTTGGTTGGTGAATTTCGAATATAAATAGGAAGTTTATTGTAGTATGGTCAACGCATTATGGTCTTTGATTGTTTTGTTTTTAACGCAGATTCTGTGGAGTTCTAAATGCTCAGCAAGTTGGATTGGTGACGGCAATTGAGCGAGTAATGGAACACGTGTATATGAACGCCCTGGCGCATCCTAGCAATGACGGCGAAGAAGACGAAACCAGGTTCCCCATCGTTAAGAATCAACTTCTACCCGGGCTGAGGTCATTTTGCAGTGCGTTGAAAGGTATGTTTCAAGGCATTGGAATAGCTAAACTTTTCACATATTTCTAACCATTTGGTTAAATTGAGATTCGGATTTCAGACATTTTAAAAGAAAATAAAGACAGCACCATCCAAAGATATACAACATTATTTTAATCTCTAAAACCATTGCGATTACGTTTTTTTTACTTGAGGAACATACTACTTGAAAGAGACCAATGTTTCATTTCCAACAATTCTATAATTTGCTTCCTAATCACTGACACAAACAGAAAAAGATATAAAACACCAAAAAACTCCGGATTGTTGAGAGGGTTACTTTTTAATTCCATTCAAACATTTTTTTCCGCCAGTGTGTGAAGACGTGTGCAACCAAGTGAACTTGTTCGACGACGGCCAGGCTCTTATGGCGGAGCTGCAAGACCACAACCAGCTGAAGGACATGGCCAAGAACCCCACCACCATCACAATGCTAGAGGACCGCGTCAACGAGTGGATCAAGAAGGTCATGGAGGTTAGTGGTGTAACGTGGTTATATTTTTTAGTTTATTATGTTTTTCCAACTACGGACGGTCAGGTAGTGTATAGCAAAGAGCCTAATGTTAAAATACGCTTGTTATTTGTGTTTGAATATTATGCTAGTGACAATCATTAAATTGAAATTCATAAAATAATTCTGTTATTGACCAAGACTTGCGAAAGGTAATCGCTGACTCGCAAAAAATTGTACCTTGACGGCTGCTCGGCCGTGCTAGTGCGATATTGTAAAGAAAGAAGTACGTGTACCTTAATATTACTCTACATTACGCAAGAGCTGTAGTCAAAGTCACTTTATAGTACCTGTGTTAAAATATATTGTAATTTTTAAAATAAATTCTTGCGTATAATTATGAGTTTTAATGTATAATAACAGTAGATATACCTATGAGTTGCGTGACCGTTACCATAAAGATCAAACTTTACAGCGCTGCTAACAGCCGTCGTGCACAGGAGTGCAATCGCTCACCTGCTGCGAATAAATCGCGTGTATCGTGCTTTACATTCGTAAAACTTACTCTTTTACTTTTTAAAAGAAAAACTTTTGTAATGTGGTCAGATAAACAGACATTAAACAAAAGTTTAATCGTAAACATATTCCTTTCGTTGCGGATTGTTTATAGTAGCGGAATGTTTATAGTTGCGGAATGTTTATAATAGTTACCGTGACCCTGGAACATAAAGGGCAATCGAAGGAACATGAGTGGGTTTTAGTCAGTAAGAGTCTGACACGCCCTCCCGTCGCACCAAGGACGGGAGCAGTCATTGGATGATTTCCCACTCACCAAAAAAAAAAAAAAAGTATTCCTTTCTACCGCAAAATAAAGTTGTAAAAACGCCATGTTTTAAAACTGTGATAAAAGACTTATTTATTAGTAGACTATTAGCATTAATTACCTCATTGTTTCAGATATTAAGTGAGAGTGAACAACTTAGACGTGAAGTGGATTCCAGCGGCCCTCAAGATGAACTGGAGTACTGGAAGAAAAGAGGCGCTCAGTTCTCGCAACTTGTGTCTTATTTACAGGTTGGTAACTTTCTACCGGTATACAAGCTGGTAACAAAATAATAATTAGGTTCTGTAAAAAAAAACTTTAGCACAGCTTCATTTATTTAAGCATTGTTGGCTCGAATTTTAATTAAAAATAATGATGGCCCAAGGGTTTCAACCCCAAACGGCTCGAAAATATAGTTTCCAGTAAGGTTACTATACTTTCGCCGCTTGAGGTTTTCCGCAGCCGAGGCGGCAGCACCGGCACAGCACGCCGTACTAGGAAGGTGGGATGGCGCAAGAGTATCGACACACGTAGCGTCCCACACTAAAGGCCTACCCATCTTCCATGGGAATAAAGACATACCGTCCGGTCTCTTGCCATCGTCGCGTGCCAAACCGTTGGGTTCTAATACAGCTGGAACGCCTACGGCAACAAGAGCACGTCGAATGATGTCATTAATATTCGCGTGCCGTGGTATACGGCCCGCGCTACGGCTGCACGACAAGCCATGGACAGCTTAATTTAATGTCCAGTAATGTAAACAAAATTACAACGCGTACATCTCTTATACTGACTTTTTTTGTGAGTTATTTATTTGCTTTGTAAACATAAAAGTCTATTTCCACAGGACAACGAAGTTCAGTTGACCCTAAGTTGTCTTCAAATCGCAAACTCAAAAGTAATAAAACTTTGGCGGGACACGGACCACAAGATTACGTTCTGCTACAACGAAGCTAAGGACAATGCCAAGTTCATCCAGGCTATGGAGAAGTGCTGCCATTCGTTGTACCTCGACGACCCAGTGAAGATCAAGGACTCTATCTTGAGCTTGTTGCAGACAGTCAGGCTGATACACAGCGTGTCACAGTTCTATAATACTTCTGAGAGGATATCCTCGCTGATGGTGAAGGTGAGTTGTAGCGGGTGTTAGAAATTGGGGCAACGACCCTGACTCTTAGGCTGACTGATACTAGGACGTCAAACACACGTGCGATTCTTGAAACTACGTGATCCAGAAATTGTGCAGCCCTGGAGGTTTCTGGCTAGGTACCATACGGACTGCACAAGCTACATTGTTTACTATATGTTCCAGATAACCAACCAAATGATAGAAACCTGCAAGCAATACATAACTTGTCGATTCAAAGAAACGATATGGTCCCAAGAGAGGGCGCTAGTTCGCGATAAGTTGATTCACTGCATCAACCTAAACAAAACATACAGAGAGACATACCTTTTTGTCAAAAATCAACCGTTTCTACCAAATACGGAGCAGTTCAGTTTCTCAGAGAATTATGTCTTTGGGAAATTCGACACATTTTGCAAAAGGTTAAATAAGATAATAGCCATGTTTGACTTGATGGATGATTACAATAATCTTTTTGAGAAACGGATGGAGGGACTTTTGTTGGGAGAAGGTTAGTCGCAAATATTACATCTCAACGTGAACTCAACGTGAAGTTTCAATATTAGGTTACTAGGTTTAGAAGTAATTGAAAAACATAATAATATGTATATTAGTAGATAGCTGCATTAAATAAATAATGCTTCTTCGCTGAATTCGGATAATAAACTTTTTTATGTATAACAGTAGTCACACAAAATTGAAACAGTAGCTCAAACTGTTGAAGTAAAGAATATTCAAAAATAACAGCTAAATTCAAGATTCTGCCAATATTTTTGGCATTGTCAACTTTTGTTACAACTATTCATAAGTTATATCTTTTTGATTACTTATTTTTTAAATATGAATAGTACTTAACATAATATTGGAATATTATCACAAAATAAAAATATTATTTACTCAAATGGTAACCTAATTCTCAAATAATTAATATTCGTAAGATCACGTATTTAGTTAAAATTTTGTTATGGCTAAGAGACTTAGTAAGTATTAATTTATTATAGACCTGGAGGAAGCTATGCACACGTTTGACGAAGCAAAGAAAGCTGTGACGACATGCCAGTACGATTACTTGGATTACAGAAACAACGAATTTGACAAAGATTACAATACATTTGAAGATAAGACGAATGCTCTCAGAGAATCTATTGGAAACACGATAGAAGAAAACTTTTCTACCGTGTGGGAGACACCCCAAGGCATCAAGTTTTTGACTAGATTTGAGAAGGTGTGTTTTTATTTATTTAAGTACTATTTAACCTTTCGACGACCAAAAGACAGCCGGCTGTCTGACCGCTACTGTCTTTCAATTGTGTCTCGAATCACATGTGTTCGAGGGTTTAACTGTCATTTGCACAAAATTAAGAAAGTCGTTGAGTTAGATTTGCTGCCTAATATGATTATTTTTTCGTTCCATAACAAACTCTTACAAAGTTTGAGAATATAATTTGTATTCAACTCTTGACATACCATAATTTAGAGCGTAAGCTCAATACTAGATGTCAACTACGATGATTGATGATAATTAATAAAACGCCAAGAATTTCATCGTTTATTTTTATTATTAATCCCTATTTAGGAAAAACTTCTTGTGAAAGAATTAAAATCCCGAAAAATTAATACTTAACCAAGTTAACCACCGTATTAAATTTCCAAATGTTTTGACAGTGGCGTACTCATATTTAAAAGTATGGCGACAGAATGTGCGCTGCAAATATCGTTTAAAAACAAGATGGTCGGAATCACAAATATAGGTCGAAATTATTTCGATAAAATAATTAATTCGTCATTGCTATTCAATTTATTTTAATATGGGGTTTTAGTAAGTAATAGTTTTGGTATACCTGGTAAGGGTTACATGGTTATAAAGAAAAATAACAGTTTAATTTTCAGTTGAATTTCTGTTTCAAAAATGCTTGCACGTGTACGAACTAAAATTGCAAACCTCGCAATTTTGCAAATCAAACATATACAAAAGCAAGTCATGCGACGCGAAATTCGTTTTTTTTACTAATCTTGGTTGGACAAGGTTGGTCGGGTCAGTTAGTGTAATAAATAAAATGGAAACATAAACCATTTTTTAGGATTCCATATCAATACATACTAATATAATAAATGGGAAAGTATGTCTGTCTGTCTGTCTGTCTGTCTGTATGTTTGTCGTTCTTTCACGGCAAAACGGAGCGACGAATTGACGTGATTTTTTAAGTGGAGATAGTTGAAGGGATGGAGAGTAACATAGGCTACTTTTTGTCTCTTTTTAACGCAAGTGAAGCCGCGGGCAAAAGCTAGTATTGTATGAATGGGAAAGTGTGTCTGTCTGTCTGTATGTTTGTCTTTCTTTCACGGCTAAACGGAGCGACGATATGACGTGATTTTTTAAGTGGAGATAGTTGAAAGAATGGAGAGTAACATAGGCTACTTTTTGTCTCTTTCTAACGCGAGCAAAGCTGCGGGCAATAGCTAGTATTGTATAAAAGGAACCTTTATAGTTTCGTCATATCCGTCCATCCGTCCATAGATCTTAACAGAGTTTAAAAAGCTAAATAAAGATGGAATGGACTTATGTATCTATCGGGTTTTGTCCTTGACTTAAATAATTCATGTTTATTTATTTTTAGGTGAGCCAAAAGATCTTGATAACGAAACTGAGTGAGAAGTATGATAGGGTCCTGAGATACTGCGAGAAGGAAGTGGACAAGATCACCAAAATGTTCAAGAGGCAGAGAGAGGACCCACCGCTCCCTCGCAACTACTCTCCAGTCGCTGGTTAACAATGTTTTTTTTACCAATCATTTTTTGAAGTACCAGGAACGCAGATTTTATAATAGGCGTAATGATCGTCATTAATAAAATAGGGGTGGATTTTGTAAGCCATTACCATTTGATTAGCACACCGAGTGGGAAACCTTTATTAAAAAACAAAAACATTATAAAGGGTTCATAGAGTTCATGGTTTTGGAAATTATATTTAGAGGAAACTAATATTATTTTTAAAATCTCTGTCTAAGCACCTAAAAATAACTTTTCAGTGAAACTAAATAAGCAAACCCATCCCACTCACTTTTATTATATTTAGACAAGAACTGAAAGAGATGGCAAGCTGTCTGTCGCATAGGTACTTGATTGAATATCGAAGAATATGAAGGGTGGTGGTTGGATTTGTGTGACGTCACTATTCTCGTCGTTGATACAAGGGCTGCAGTATCCGTAGATGAGCACATTGATTGGAAAATCAATATGCCGTTGAACTTTAGCATTGAACTTTAGCGCAGTTCGTAGACTGTATTACCTAGCTGCTACATGATAGGGGTGATTCCAGACGAGGAAATTCCTCTTCGTACTGTCAACAGCACAGATACTAAAATAATTGAACACATTTTAATGTTGATTGTTTGTTGTAAACTTTATCTAGTCTATTATTATTTTACCTAGCTGCTACAATGATGCCTTCTAATGAAATAATTCCATTCCATCATCAGTACAGACTAGAAATTTTGTATAACCCTAGTATACATTTATTTTTCCCTAATTTGTCTTTTAAACTGTACGATCTAAATTGTCATTAGCCAGAATTGTAAAAAGTTATAATATTGAGATTTTTTTAGAACTTAAAACATTCCACGCTTCCCAAGCCCAAAGATCTATATTAATATTTTCATGTTTGTATTGTTTTATTCTATGTTGTACTTTTCTTCTTTTATTAACTGACGGCGGTCTTTAAACATTTTATTTTCCAGGTCGCATAAAATGGTCACGTTGCCTGATGCACAACATGACAGAGACCGTAGAAAGCGTTTGCGCTCATCCGGTGCTTCGTGCACTGCCGGCCTCCGCTGACATGATGAGGAAGTACTCCAACACGCGCTCCCTCATACACAACTACGAGGAGACCATGAAAGCTGTGTGGATGAACCAGAATGTAAGTAAGCTTGACGGATACCATGGAGAGAGTGTGCGTTCCACGCTAACATTTATGGTCTTCATCGTCTCATTTGTAAGACTACAATGTAATAAAATTATACATGTGATGCAGAAAATTTTAATCTGTTAAAAGTTTGTGTGGAGATGAAGCAACACTTTAAAACATTACAATATTGTTAATGTTGAATATAGGCATCATTATATTGGTAGGTTGTGAACAATAAAAGCAACTTAGAATTAAAAATAATTTATGGTCAAAACAATTCAGACAACCGCTAAGTACATTTCGCTAAAATAAACTGCTTAGCAAGGTTCACACAAAATTAAAATAATAATGGAATTACGATATCCAGCTACAAGCAACTGAAAGGAGTTAGGTTCCGTCTCTCTCTATTGTGTTGCATAATCGACGACCTATTACGGGTTACGGTGATTTTTTTCTGTAGTCCATAAATAGCCAAATGCACTAGGGTTTCATAAGTGTTAGATGTGTTGCCCATAGTATGCAAACACAAACGCATTTGTGTGCACACAGTGCAAATTCACTCTCTCTACAATGTTTGGCGCTTGAATGTGTGCGTCGGATGCATGTATTTGTCGACTGGTTAAAACTAAAGTCAATGGCAATCTTTCTTTAGCATTAAAAAAATTTATGGAAAATTGTAGATATTTAATTCGTTATTTACCACGCAGATACAGCTGAATATTAGGTAGTGTTTGGGTATTATTCATACCTATATATACATAAATAAATAATAAAATGCATACAAATACTACTAAAAAGCGGATCTTATCATTTTAAAAGACGGATAAACAATTAAACATAGAATAGTTACTGCTTTAACAAAATTTCAAGTTCTATATTCAAAATAATAAGCTTTAATTAAGCCAGAAGATTAACTAAAATTCCTTTGTAAAAACAAAAACCGCCGTAATTTAATAACCGTCTTCCTGAACATCTACAATTTGTTATCTAATCGGATAGATGATGTGCGCCTGCCCTCGATTTCGACGGAAACCGAACGCGGCATTCCAGAGCCGGTTGCTACCAGGAAAGCATTAAATTAAAGTACATAAGCCTAAGAAATTGTAATTATGGAAGTAAAAAACTAGTCCAAACTCGATGAAATCTTGTCGCTTTATTATGAAGTTCCTAGGATGGATTACCAAGACTGGTCCAAGTCAAAAAAATCTTTTAAAAAATGCGATTGAGATACTCTGTTGGTTTTAGTCATTAAATTGGAGGGAGGGAACTCATAAAAAGGTCTAAGAAATTATTCCACACAATCGTGGATTTGAGCTTGGCATTATGTCATAATTAATTTATTTAAGTTGGTAAACGCGGCACTCAGTTCATTAGAATCGGTATATATTTTTTTTACAGAATATTAAAATCGAGAATCTGTACTTTGTTGGTGTTAGCATTTCATTAAAACTAGCTGCATGCCGCCGAAGTTTCACCCACGTTTTATTTTTTGGTCTTTGGGTACTGCTCTACTCCGCTCCCGTTTGGTCGTACCGTAATGTTTAATAATATGTATGCTTTTTCATTAATTAAGTACTTTGTGTATTGGTTACATGTCACTTGTTCTTTTATCAATATTTCGCTTATACATTCTATACGAGTAAATTGGGGGTGTTGGAGCCCTGTCTGACCTGAAGTCCTATCCTATATTTAATTTTTTTGGTTTTCAATTATTTTACTGAAATATTTCGTGCTATAATAAATAACAAAAATAAGCCTTGGTTGGTACTTAATGTTTACATCCACCTATCACAGTATGAATGAGTGAAGTTTTAACTTAACTACATCTCGAGGGTATTATGTTGTCCTGCTCACTAAAGTCTATACAGGACTGGTTAGAGAGAGACTCACGCATTGTTCGTAGATTCTCTTAATCGTTTATAGGGGTAGTTCTACCCACCTCACCCCCATATAGCCAGTGACGACTGGGTACCTGTATTCACTCAGTTTAGCTTAGTACAACCACCCTCTATGCGTAATGATATCCTGGTACATCGGGCTCTGTTAAGAAAGCTGGCTTTCTATGATGCCCATGCATAGAGATCTTTATTATTTTTAGGATTTGCAAATAAATCAAAATTATTAAGAGTATTTTATGTAATTCTGCTCTTAATCTTTTTTTCCTCAAATAAATGAAAATTAGTTTATTTAAAAAAAAGTGAAAATAGGTTTATTTCAAATTATTTTGCATTATATTTTAATCTACATCCAAGACAATTTCTAAAAATATTTGTCAACACAATATTTAAACACGTGTCCCTGTTTCTTTACCGAGCTCTTTAATACTTGCTTATCTCTTTTATAACATAAATAAAGTTTACATACTAATTAATTACTATTTATGATTAATAAAGAACATCAGATAATAGAGTATATATAATAATTAACCCGCGGACAGTCGCGTCTGGGTCGAAAAGACCCAGTACTCTTGTTATTGTGCCATAACTGTTTTTGTATTAGTTTATTCGTGTCGTCGCACTAAGTACCTTCAAATAGCTTCACTGGCTACCTGCACACTCCGTTTCAGCCAGTTCCCGTGTGGCATTAAGACAATATGGACCTATCAAGTGAGTATGGGTCGTTTCGACCCTTGTGCGACGTTATGTGTTAGTGTATTTTTTATTGCAAAAATATTATTTTATTTTATTTATTTGTATAAATATCGTCAAATCGTCTTAATATCCAGAGAATATCTAATATATTAGAAGAGAAAGACATTTAAGGCGAAAATTTGTCAAAAATTAAAGATCATTAATTTGGATATTGACAATTACAATTTAGATTCGTTAGAGTGGTGAAGATGAACTTCATGAGAAGAATAAAGTTTCTGAGTCTGAAAATTTACGTTCCAGTTTGCTGCAAACTTTTGTGATACTTATATTTGTACAGATCATGCTACATTTATATGTACTAATTGTGATCAAAAATTAAGCCAAAATTAAAATAAGACTGATATAGGGAAAAAAATCTTACTATTTTATCGTAGATCTTTACGTATAATTTGGAGACTGATTATAAAAATATGCTACGTGTTAAGTTTAATATTATGCCGCTATTTAGAAGAATAGTAATTTTTTTGTTAATAGAAGAGATTTTATATGTTTCTAGATTAAACAAAGAAGGTTAAAGTTATTTTTAGTTCCTATATCGTAAAAAGTAAGATTTAGCAGTGATCTTTTGAATTTTGTGTTTTATACTACTTTTAATTCGCTAAATAATAAAAATTTACTATTTTTAAGTTTGTCTTATTATCCTTTCTAAATAATTTAAAAATAATCCCGAAAGTTAATTAAGTTAATAAAAACAATACATTCAAAATCTGGGTCTATTCGACCCGCGCGCGACCGTTCATGACTTAATACAAGACGCGAGTACTGGCGGGTTAAATAAGACTTTTTGGGTACAAAAACACCAATTCGCTGTTTTTGTACCCAAATAGTCTTATTTTATTATTTTCTTTCGTGTAATTTTAATTTAATTCATTGTAACAGCCCGAGTCATCGCAATTTTTGGCCCGGGTGGGATAATGTTCGGGCCAGCAACTAAAAGGCCTCGGAGTTTTTCCCTGGACTGGATTGTACCAGTAAAGCATAAATGCATAGGAATGCGTTCTATTTCACTAGCGGTATAGATACTTAGTCATAGATGTATCTTTGATTCATCAGAATCTAATGTACAAGTCAGTAACAAGTCTTATGCAGTACTCACTATCGGTATTACTCGATAGTTTTACTCCAAATCGATTAAAAATTAACGTGTGGACCGCTAAACTCGAATCACAACTCGAAGGCTCGCATCGAGCCAGCTCTATGGAATTAAATAAATCTAAATTCCTTCGAACTTACTCGACGCGAGCCGTCGAGCTTTACTCAAGCGTGTGTACGTGACCTCGAGTGGCGCGAGTGAAGTAAGTGTCTTTTTTTTTAAATAATGGGGTTATCATAGAAAGTAATTTTGCGTATAGTGCTTCAGGCATCTTTAAATATTTTTTGTACATAAATTGTTTACTTAAATGTAAGCATTAAGGGAAAATCCAATAATAACCCAAACCGAAGTACTTGATTTAGTAAATATTGATCGGATAATAAAATTTGTTTTCAACAAAATACAAGATCTATTTATTAATGATAATTTGCTCGTGTTACACTAGCTCTGAGTCTGTACATTTTTTTAGATCTTTTAAAAAAGACAAAACGGGTTATAATTCAATTTCCATCAATAAAAAGAAAAAAGAAAGTTAATAAATACATTTTTTACAAGCATATTAAAGTAAAGAAATGCCGAGCTTTTGTTTTAAGATTGAAGTGAAGACCAACATAATTATTAGATATATTTGTTTTTTTTTTTATTTAATCCTTTGAACACACGTGATTTGAGACACAATAGAAAGTCAATAGCAGCCCGACAGCCGGCTGTCGGTTGGACGTTGAAAGGTAAAGATGATTTCCGGTCAACATCCAATGAGCGTTCTACTTCATAACGCAAGATTCAACAGGTTGTTGAACAGTGCGTCGTTGTGTACTAGGAAAACATAAACACGAAAAAGTTGATATTACTATAACTTTGCCGCACTAGATTTTGATCTTTCATGCCAAGTTGTACTTTCTTTAATTTTTTTCTTTATTTCGTTTAAATGCTGCAAATAACAATATTGTTACTGGTTACAAATTAATTGATGTCATTCGATGTGCCAATACAATTAGTCAAGCCACAGTTCAACGTACTTAGTTTGCTGGTGTTTTAATATGTTTAATGGGAATAAATATTATGTCTGACTATAACTTTCGTGCAAAAATAGTTTTACGTTGCGTTTGCAAGCTGAAACAAAAATAAGCTTATTCTAAAAAAAACACGCATTGTTAAAATGGGTTGGTTGTCATTAAATAATGCATGCAAACGTTTCTAATAAAATTATGTAATTTAAATTCAGTTTGATAATCTAAAGACCATGCAACTTTGCACAATATTTATTTTAGAATACGAAATAATTTTTATTATTTAGTTCGTTGATAACCACCACAATAGAGAATATAATTATATACAGGGTGTCCCACGGCTATGCCACATGGAGGGAAAGTACCTTAAATCTTGTAGATAGAACATTTTACTGAAAGAAGACATTATTTTAATTTTAAAAACAATTTAAATTGCATTCATACATTTTTAAATAATTAAAAATGGTTGGGCTGGGAATCGAACTTGTTCCTCGAGAAAAAATAATCATCCTGTAGTTTTATCATACCGATCGAAAGGTTTCATCATAAGGATAATTTTTTGCTAAATAACTTAGTATCACAAATAAAAGGAAGACCGTGAATTTTAACATTTGATATAAAATTTTGTTCTGAAAAGTTAAACGCTTACATTGCCGTAAGGACATACAATTGACAATCAAAACTACTTATTACTAATTAATCTACCCACTTGAGTAGTACGCATCATTTAAATAAATAAATATCCACCACAACAAGACCAAAAAATCGTCAGGGAACGAAATAATCAAAAGTTATCACTTTGTATTAGAGAAGAAAGGACAAGTTTTGAGCATTTGAAAAATTGATTAACTTTGTATTAAAAATGTTAAAATTCATGGTCTTTCTTTTATTTTTGACACTATGTTATTTAACAAAAAATAATCCTTGTTATGAAGTCTTTCGATCTGTAGGATAAAACTACAGACTGATTAATTTTATCGAGGAACAGGTTCGATTCCCGGTTCAACTATGTAATTATTTAAATATCTATGAATGCAGTTTAAAATGTTTTCAAAATTCAAATAATGTCTTCTTTCAGTAAAATGCTCTATCTACAATTTTTAAAGTACTTTCCCTCCATGTGGCATTGCCGTGGGACACCCTGTATATATACCAACTACATTTTAAGCAAGAAAATGATTTCTGGTTTTGAGTAATAAGGAAGAAAAAACTTTTGGTAAAACGCTCGTAATGGATAACCTGGAAACTGGGCTTAGCTTAAGCAGGCGGATAAGTAGGATGAATTGGTCCCGAAGTACTAGCACTCCATACGTGTTAAGGAGGACAGCTTAAGCAAAATTAAAACATTATAGCTTTGTAGTGTATTATAAAATTGAGCCTAGTTATTAAAGCGTTACTTACTGTACAGACGTATATGTCGAGTATTTTGTTTACAGTTATGGGATGTTGATGACAGCCTGAACAATACACTGCTGAGGATTGATGACAATGGCTGCGTTGTGGTGAACCTAGACCACACAGTACGACTTCTTATCAGAGAATCCGACTGCCTCGTCAAGATGGGCGTAGACTTACCCATCGTCTGCCACTCGCTGTATGCTAAGAAGAATTACTTTACGCTCGTCAATGATTCTTTACAAGTGAGTTACAAATATTTTCTTATTGCTTAGTCTATCGAGAAAGTAAAATGGAGCCAATAAGTTGTATTATTAATCCATTTAATATCTCACTATTTTAGATTTTGCAATTAAAAAAATACTATTAACTATGTACGTTATTTTGTTCAGTATAAGTACACAAATATATTTTTTTCAGTTTCTTCTGGAGGACTACCTCCGGACAGTTCGGCGAGTGAAACTTGAAGTCCGCCCTCTTTTTCTCCCACAAGTAGTTCGTTTGTCGTCTCTGTTACTCCCTGGCTTGCGGTTTGTGGGTTGGACTAGCGACGACTGGCGGGAATTCATAGATCGCGCCAATGCTGCTATCAAAAGCTTTGATGTCCTAGTAACTAGGGTCCACGACATATATACTAACCGTATAATATATATGTTGAGCGGGATGCAAGAAGTTACTTTAATAACCTTGCCAGGTGAGATTACTTTATTTTTAAATATGTATAAATTCTATAGTTTTCTATAGAGAAATATATAAAGTCGCCCGGTGTTTGAAGTGTCGTTGTTATATCTTTATTATCATCCACTATATTTATTGCCCAGTGAGGCCAAACACTTCATCATTTGCGGGTAGACTTGTATAAATATATAATACATATTATTATGTAATTTTATTATACGCAATCATTGGGGCGATGTATTCTGCAATTATAGAAAAATCGTGTAGAATTAATAAATATTAAAAGAATAATATTAGCAGCCAACTTTATATTAACGCATTTTAAAATGTACGAAAAGATGTGTACCTAATTAAATTTTAAATTATTTATTATTGGTTTCTAAGATCATGACATTTTTAATATTTTCAGAAGAAACACCGTGGTCTGTTGAAGAATTTATTGAAAATGTTGAAACAGGATGTCGGTATGTGTTCTTAAGAAAATATTCAAAAAATAATCTAAGAATAAAAAAAAACTGAACTCATTATTTATAGTTTAATTGGATATTTTGTTCTGTTCCAAGTATAAATACTACATAAATATTACATGAAAATATATAGATGTTATTGGCTTCATAGTCTATTTTTTTTAACAAACGAGTCCTGAGTATGTCTTTTTCACATTTCCTGTATTGACAGAGAGAGATGGGAAATTAATCGAGGCGGAGCCAACGCTTTTAACACCAATAACAACACTTATGCTGATTATGTAGACCAATAGAAAGACGGACAAAATTTTTAGTACTCGTTTGTTAAAAAACAGACTATAGTATTTTTTGTAGGGTTGATTTCAGTTGAATCAAAAAGTTACCTGTGATTTATGTATCCCCCCCAGTATTGTGAGAAAAATCAAAGATGCATAAATCTTGTGTTTTGTTGACAACCCTGGTTAAAGATGTGTAAATTAAAAATCCTGAAAAAAAAAAATAATGGTCCCAAAATTCCAGGGACTCCGTAGGCAGTATAAGCATAATTATATAATACTAGCTGCCTCCCGCGGTTTCACCCGCGTTAAAAAAAAAATAGATAGTAGCCGATTCTCAGACCTACTGAACATGCACAAAAAATTTCATCAAAATCGGTCAAGCCGTTTCGGAGGAGTATGGCAACGAAAACTGTGACACGAAAATTTTATATATTAGACTTTTGCCCGCGGCTTCGCTCGCGTAGAATTTGGTCTGCCACATTAAGTTGCGTGATATTTTTTATATACTTGTATTTTATGTAACTTCACATTGTACATCCCAAATTTCTAACTTCAAAATTAGTTTCCATACAATCTTTGAAATCCGTTTGAAAATTGTGATGGCACAGTGGATTAGGCGCCCGCCTCTCGTGTAAGAGGTTGTGGGTTCGAATCCGGGCAAGTACCAATGTGACCTTTTCAACTCATATGTATTTTCTAAAGTTTATCTTGGACATCACTGACATCCCGTGCCTCGGAAACCACGTAAAGCCGTTGGTCTCGGTTGTCATGCGTAGAACTTTGACAGTCGTTACTGGTTAGCCAGAAACTCTGACCAGTCTAACCAAGAGGTATCGTATCGCCCCGTTACTGGGTTGTGGAGGTCAGATAGGCAGTCGCTCCACGTAAAACACCGGTATCCAGCTGAATCCGGTTAGGCTGGCAGCCGACCCCAAACACAGTTGGGAAAAGGCAAGGGAGATGATGATGACAATCTTTGAAATCCTATACCTAATATTTAGTGGGAATCTCTTGAGGGTGGAATTATCTGAATTCCTTTCCAAGTGCTTATTATTTTAAGCTATAATAGAACTAAGACCAGTGGTTTCTTCATCAATCTTTACCTGTATGGTGTGTACATAAAAAGTAGCCCTATGTCCTTCCCCGGGCTTGAGATTATCCTATCCAGCACAAACGGATTACTAAACACTGATTAATAAACAGGTCGGACCAATGTTACTTGCATTTAATCACTACATCTTCTTATATATAAAAATGAAACCCGTTTTCCGTTGTCACGACTTGGCATGAAAACGGCTTGACCGATTTGGCTGCTTTTTTTTTAAATGTTCGTTGTAGTTCAAGGATGGTTTATACGGCAAAAAAAAAACGAATAATTGTCGGGAAAGCCCTAAAATCAGCCCTTTTCTTTTTCCCATACAAAAGTTTTCTAACTAAAACGTAGAGTCAATTTGAGCTTTAACACCATACCATAAAGTTCAAGTGTTAGTCGAGAGGTTTCGGGAAGCCAAAACAATTGAGTGACGTTAGTATCGTATCGTCGTCAAACACGAAATTATCTGACGTAAAATGTCACTTGAAATGTAAAGGAATGTTTCTTTGATGTGGTAGTAGGTAGGTAGTAGGTAGGTAGTGGGTAGGTAGTGGGTAGGTAGTGGGTAGGTCGTGGGTAGGTCGTGGGTAGGTAGTGGGTAGGTAGTGGGTAGGTAGTGGGTAGGTAGTGGGTAGGTGGTGGGTAGGTAGTGGGTAGGTAGTGGGTAGGTGGTGGGTAGGTAGTGGGTAGGTGGTGGGTAGGTAGTGGGTAGGTGGTGGGTAGGTAGTGGGTAGGTGGTGGGTAGGTAGTGGGTAGGTAGTGGGTCGGTAGTGGGTCGGTAGTGGGTAGGTAGTGGGTAGGTAGTGGGTAGGTAATGGGTAGGTAGTGGGTAGGTAGTGGGTAGGTAGTGGGTAGGTAGTGGGTAGGTAGTGGGTAGGTTTTGGGTAGGTAGTGGGTAGGTAGTGGGTAGGTAGTGGGTAGGTAGTGGGAAGGTAGTGGGTAGGTAGTGGGTAGGTAGTGGGTAGGTAGTGGGTAGGTAGTGGGTAGGTAGTGGGTAGGTAGTGGGTAGGTAGTAGGTAGGTAGTATGTCAATTCGAATTCAATATTCATAGTTGACAGGACAACGTCTGTCGGGTCAGCTAGTAGTATAATACAAAGTAGCTTTCTTTGTCCCTATGTAAGCTTAAATTTTTAAAACTACGGAAGGGATTTTGATGCGGTTTTGTTAATAGATTTTGTAATAAGTAAAGAATTAATATGTATGTAATTGGAATAGGTGAACATCTGTGTTAAATTATCTGTGTTTTTACTGCAATATACTCCCGTATACTATGTTATTTGTTTTTTTTTTATTCAGCGTAAATATGTAGATTTTGGGATTTAGATACATGTGAGCATGGGAAAAACAAGGCGTGCCTAAATGTATCCCCGCTATCTTCAAAGTTTGCCTTTGCGATTTATTAATAGTTATAGAAAATGCAACTTTAAGTGGGAACTGTAAACATTTGAATTATTGGAATGCGTGGAATAAGAACATTTTCACCCTTGGCTTCTCCAATTAATTGGTGCCTAGTTCAATGACTCGCAATCTAGTGCCATTGCATAGTCTCGGGGCGTCCAAGTTGCGCATTAACAAAACGATAACAAAACTTTTAATCCTTCGAACACCACGTGATTTGAGAAACAATAGAAAGACAATAGCAGCCCAATAGCAGCCCGACAGCCGGCTGTCGGTCGGTCGTTGAAAGGTTAATTTGAGCTTATGTGATGGCACCCCGGATAGCTCCAAAGAGTTAAGAAACTCCCCAGGGTAGCTCGTACAGTCTTCAGATGACATGACTGTGTCGATAGATGGAGTTGGGTTGTTGCATCGCTGGTTAGGTAATTGGCCCAAGATAATTTTATTGATTTTCGCAACTTTTTCATTTCTTGGTGTTAGTATAGTTCTTTCACATAGCCAACTTTCATCGTGAATGTTCTGTTGCTTGCCATTAAGCGCTCCGTTCAAGTCAATCATATCGTGATAACTTTTAAACTATTCTGCCCAATTACTTAGTGTGAAAGACAAAGTTTATCTTCATTATATACTTAATGCGAGAAATGTATTTATTTTGATAAGAGTTTGATAATTATATACTAATATGTGCATTGTAAAATAGTACCAAATTTAATTAAATTTATGGTTCACAATTTTGGTCGTACTGGCTTGCACATAAGAGGTAGATATATGCTATCGCAGACTTTTATTTAGATCTACACACATCAAAAGTGTCTAGGGATATTTCAATTAAACCTAAATTACTAAAATTCTATTAACTTTTTGTTAAAACATGTACACATTAAAATAAACCTTGTTTAATAGACTATTTATCCTGATAATAAACTTTTAGATAAAGTTAAATTTAAAAAAAAACTTAGAAGAAGAGGAAAAACTCAAACAAAATTTCAATCATAACTTTATTTTTGAAACATCAAAACTTAAACAAAACAACATTTTTTTTTATAAAAGTTCTTGAAAACTTAAAATTAATAATTTGTGGATCCACCTAAGACTCTCCTGACACATCTGCCTCGGTTCTGCATACTCAAAACAAGGGTGTCAATATCCTGTTGTGGAATACTGTCCCATAATTGCCGTTTCTGAAGCCATGAAGACCAGTCAGAGCGTTATATCCAGGCTTTGGTCATGTTATCGTGTCACAGAGGAAGTGGTGGAACGGCACCGAGGACCTCAACGCATTACAACACATGTACAGGACCGATTCATAGTAAATGCTGCACGAAGTCAACTAAATGCAGCGGCGATGCAATTGGTTCAAAGGCTACAGAGAGAGTATGGTTTGCTGGTAA
This sequence comes from Athetis lepigone, assembly GCA_033675125.1. Taxonomy (NCBI): domain Eukaryota; kingdom Metazoa; phylum Arthropoda; class Insecta; order Lepidoptera; family Noctuidae; genus Athetis; species Athetis lepigone. The sequence continues at coordinate 24,480,944 of CM066219.1, read as the reverse complement.
GCGGTCAAACTTTGAGAAGGCGACTGCATGAAGTCAATCTACGTGCTCGTAGGCCATTTTGGGTATCAGCACTAAGGAGAGGTAATCGAGGAAGAAGATTACAATGGGCTATTGCACACGAAAACTGGAACCATTCTCAATGGTCACTTGTGCTTTTCACTGATGAATCTAGGTTTGGATTTCATCCTGATTCGCGAAGAGTACGCGTTTGGAGAAAACCTGGACGTTGGAATCGACTGCAGCACCCACAACAAGTTCATGCATATTAAGTTGGCACGATTATGGTTTGGGCAGGAATTCGTCTCGGCGGTAGAACGGACCTCGTTTGGATACAAGGCAATATGACTGCTCGAAAATACCGAGATGAGGTGCTAGAGCCTGTAATCTTGCCCCACAAACAGCAAATGGGACAAAATTTCCAGCTAATGCACGACAATGCCCGTCCACATACGGCGCGTATCATTACAAGTTGGTTACAACAGCATGTTATCCAAGCTTTAGACCGGCCTGCACAATCCCCTGACTTAAATCCTATTGAGCATGCCTGGAATATGCTTCAGAGAAGAGCTCGTAGGAATTTCCCTGTTGATATTGTGCATCAAAACCAGCTTTTCTTGCATCTTAGCATGATTTGGGACAGTACTCCACAACAGGATATTGACACCCTTGTTTTGAGTATGCAGAACCGCTCCAGATGTGTCAGGAGAGTCTTAGGTGGATCCACGAATTATTAATATAACAATTTTTATAAAAAAAATATTGTTTTGTTGTTTAGGTTTTGAAATTTCAAAAATAAAGCTAAATTGAAATTTTGTTGAGTTTTTCCTCTTCTTCTAAGTTTTTTTTTAAATTTAACTTTATCTAAAAGTTTATTATCAGATTAGATAGGCAATTAAACAAGGTTTATTTTAAAGTGTAGGTGTCTTAACAAAAAGTTAATAGAATTTTAGTTATTTAGGTTTAATTAAAATATCCCTAGACACTTTTGATGTGTGTATTTAAGACAAACAATTCTGTGGTACATCATCTTTATGTAACTCCATTGGTTTAGGCAGCGCACGCCAAGATAGCTCTCAGATGGAAGATTTTTTTCCGACTTAATTGACACTTATCGTTTAATTATTATCAAAATTACATAAAATCATTATAAATTGTAGCCTATGTGTTACTCTGATAAATAACCTAAATTACTGTAAAGTTTCATCCAAATCCGTCCAGTAGTTTATTCGTGAAAGAGTAACAAACATACATACATACATACATACATACACACACACATACATCCATCCTCACAAACTTTCGCATTTATAATATTAGTAGGATTCTAAAATGTATAACTTAAACCAATCAAGCTTTATGAAACTATGCTTGGAGAGTTACAATAATTTAAAATTAATATAATATTTACAAATACCACAAATACTTTCCATTCTGAATTGATTTTTAAATTAAAATAGTCTTTCAATGATATTTTCTTACATCTTCAACTAATTTCTGATACGCTAGTATTTTGAATTTTAAAATATTGATTGACTTCAATTGAAGATGCGGAGCTGGAATTAATATTTTTTTGAGGACTTATTATTTTACAAAATGTATTGTTCTAAACAATTCTTTGTCAAAAGAAGCAAACCTTTAAAAACACCTGTGCATTGTATTATTTCTGCAGTAACGCGTGTGTGGAGCTCAATCGTAAGAGTCTCATGGTAGAGGAGGCGGTTGAAGAAGTTTTGGACCTGGTCAAGAAAGCGGCCCAGCAGATCAAACCAACAGAAATCAACCCAGACTTCGAGTTTCTAATCGCTGAAGGTAAGTTCACATATTTGAGTGAGTAAGAGCACCGCCATTTTTAATCCCTTCTCTAAACATGAAAAACGTAACGTCTACATGTTCTGTTATTTTGAGTTGCGTTGTATTATATATAACGTTCGCGACAAATTAATATTTTCCCTTTCTAATAGCTAAAAATATCGCAGAAATTGTTAGCGGCATCAAATTAATCTTAGGCCGTTAACCGTGACTCAGAGAAAGCTTAAGTGATAAGTCAAAAATATACATTTATGAAAATATATTTGTGTTTTAAAGAATTACTATTTACTTGTAAAAAACTGAGATTTTTTTACAAGTAAAATACCTGATTCAAAAATAAATCTCATATAATCTACGAAATTTGTTTTCCGTTTACCTTTTTTGACAATACATTATGTAATCGCGACTTGGAGAAAATTTATCGAAATATCGTTATTTTATACTCTGTAAAAGATGTGTTTTTTTATAAACTATAGAAATATCACACTACCTACCTAACTCAACTATTGATATGTTCTAAAAGTTGTTTTTCTTAAACTATCGATATAATATACATCGATTTATTCCTATAATATGCCCATCCCTATACCGGTATCCCCTAGTACATTTAGACCGAATAAGCAATATGCAACTGTTTAAAGAGAGAGCAGGATGAAGTTATCATCATGAGCATTTTGTTCACTCACTTTAGTTACTACACAGTTGCTATAGTAGCCGCACGTTTGTCTGAAACTGAAATTTCTTAAAAAATATATTTTTACTTGACTGTTGATTACGCCATTTCTTTAATTTTGAAAGAGTTCAGAATTGAAGTGACAATTTATTTAGGCAGAATATCTTCGGTCACAATTTTCATAATGCTGATCAACTAACTTGTGCACAAGCGATTTTACGTATTTATATGTATAGTACTAACTGCATTGTAAAAAATAGCATTTGCGATTGGCGCTGAGTGAATCGTTTGATTAAATTTATATATTATTGAATAAATGTTTATAAAACAGCTTGCGTTTTACTAACAATACTTATTGTTTTCATTGTGATAAAAATATTGAATTATTAAATTATAGAAAAACAGATTTCCTTCACGACTAACAGTTTAAAATATTTTTATACCTCAAATATAAGCATTACAGATTACACTGAATAGCCAATTCAAGTCTATATTGGTAGTTTTATATATCAGATTTAGAAATTAGATATTATATATAGCCTCAGCAAATGTTAACATGTGTGTTATTTAATATCGCTATTTTTATATCATCTGAATATATAGAAAGAGAGTCTAGTGTATCAGTTGTCGGGTTAAAATTACAACTGGTCATAAAAGACAAGCCTTATTTATTATAATACTAGCTGTCCCCCGCGGTTTTACCCGCGTTATAACAGAGTTTTGGTTACTAAAAAAGAAGACAAAAAGTATTCTATGTCCGTCCCCTGGTCCTAAGCTACCTCCCCACCAATTTTCAGCCAAATCGGTTCTGCCGTTCTTGAGTTATAAAATGTGTAACTAACACATTGAGTTATAATGTACTACGTACTAGAGGAGCTATGTCAAACAAAATATGGCGCGTAATTTGGTGACAGCGGAGCATGCGCAGTGCAAGCCGGTGCCATAGATAACAACAATGCGCGCAGATGCGACATATTTTTGAAGTTGACTTCGACTAGTGGCTTCTTTTACAGTATGTGCATTATGGGTATCGTTATATAAATAATTATATTTAAAATTAGAAATGTATTACATAAAATTATGTGGAAAATAATAATATTTGTTAAAATAACAAAAAAAAATTAATAAAAGGGTAGTGAGGGAGTGTAGTGTGGACTGTGTATGATAGAGTATCAAAGTGTCGGTCAGTGTATACGTGGAACTTAGCAGAGGCAAAATTAGTCGGGAAGTCGTGAATTTAGAAGATACATAAGTATTTTCAGTTGCCTCACAATATCTTGTATGATATATAATTAAAACGAATTTATACTGTAAAAATTTTAATTCCCATGAAATAATATAAGTACTCTTCTTGGCTGTGTGGTGTATTTCTCGTTTTCCTTGAAATGAACGGAACATATTCGTGAATATTCTATAGGCAATCACGTGACTTTGCTGCGGTTCTTCTGAATAAATTTAATCCATAAGTCTCTAATATTAGGACACGGCCGACGAAACCTTAAAAAAAAGATATATATTTAATAAATAAAAAATAATAATATAAGTAATATTAATTAGTGATGGGCCGAATGTGGTTTGTACCGAATACGAACTTCGGCCGAACATTCGGTAAAATTTTAAAATTCGGCCGAAATTCGGCCGAACTTCGGTTATTTTTGGCGCGCTTTCTAGGGAGCGATAGTGCCTGTGTCGGTTGTAGAAGATCCTGGATTTAATCGATTAATGACCATATTAAAGCACAAATACCTGATGCCAAATTAAGTCGAAAATATTTTGGTGAGACTATTTTACCTCAAATTTATGAACTACTGAAAAAAAAATGGTTTCAGTTACCAGCGAAATGTGGACGTGCATAAATAATATGTTGTGCTTTTTTAAGTTTTGCTGTACATTGGCTCGATAACAATTTCATATTACCACATACAAGTGTATAAATGTCCATTTCATACCGCAAATATTTTACATCACTCTCCGATACTGAGCTGCAAATTGCAAAAAACTTACTATTACTTACTACAGCTACTTTTAAAAATAAAGTTAGTTAGTAAGCCTTAATTATTTCAATGTCCATGTCAAGAGGTCCATTTCGTTAATAATAATTATTACATTTTCGTTAATAATTATTAAAAGTTTATTTGATTTTCTGAAAAGATTGTGTAGTGGTAACAATTATATTACAATAAATGACTGATTTGATTATTAGTTTTACTAGTTTATTGTTTTTATTTGTAAAAATAGTTGAGGTGATATCCTATCTTGGACCGAATGTTCGGCATTTGAACCGAAAGTCGGCCGAATGTCGAAGTTCGGTTCAAGCCACCGAAATTCGGTTAAACCGAATGTGAAACGAATTTCGGCCCATCCCTAATATTAATATTTTTAATTTTTTTCTCATTACTATTAATAACATTTTCTTGTTCGTAATTGTTTAACGTTACCCGACGATAGTGTCCATTCTGCGCATGCAACAAATATTTTACTCTTTGATATTAACATCAACATGGCTGCCGCCGAGGTGACTCGTCATAGTTTCCAATAATAACTACAAATAATGAAATTAGGCATGTTTTAAAGATAATATTTTGAACTTACTGGTAAAAAATCACTCCTTGAATTTTATCGATATTACTCAAGCTGTTTGAACAGTATCTCAATGCACACGAATGCATATTTTTTGAACAAAACTTTGCAGTCGAAATCGTCTAGCTGCTGCAAGCGCTCGGCATAGACTAAGTGAGTTAGGGTGCATGCACTCTAACTCGTGTTACAAAAATTTAGTTGAGGTGACTCCTCTAGTACGAAGTACATTATAACTCAATGAACTAACACGACCTTCTTTTTACCCGACTACGGCAAAGCCAAATGAGGGTTATGTTTTATATATATAGATTTATACTTGCTAGCTTTGATAGTCAGTTGTAAAGACCCCATGCAAGAAATGCGATAAAATGGCACCATGCAAGACAGGTTTGGACACCTGGCTACCAGGATTTCATAAATACTAACAAGTAGGTTGTTGTCAACGCTAAAGGCGGGTATAGATGGAACATTCGCTTGTCAATAGAACATCGAGCATTCTCTGTTTTTAATAGAGAATGACTAAAAGAAGTAAGAGTTTAGTCCAAATGTCCACCACTAACGAAACCTATATAATAAAATTGTCTACTAATACTGAATCATTATAACCAGACCGCAACCAAAAATATGCTGTCAGTAAAGTGTTAAAACTGAATGAAACATCATGTTGTTTTACCCTTTTATGCGAAACAAATAACAACGGTAGCTAGCGACTTGTAAGTCCGACATTTCAACAAAAAATGTAAGCAAAAATTAATATTGCACTCGCCACCGTGAGCATTACGTCCAACATAGCGTCGACCATTCACAAAAACTTGGACACTGTTTTACAATAAGACTTCAATTAGGAAAATATTATCAGAAATATATGGAAGATGACCTATATTGTACCATTCATAAAAACAGAAATGTCTAGTCTGTATCCACCTTAACACTGAAATCATTTTGCAATTTCGGTACGGGGAGCAACAACGCTCGTTCCTACCATTTCCCTTTACTTGAAGAGCACATCATCTAGAGTAAAAGAGATGTGTATACATCACACGTTTCGTTATTCAAAGAAAATTATACTGGTGATATCTTTGACATCGACCTACTTCTTAGTCTTTATGAAAGCCTGGTGGGCTTATGTCACCATCTGGCTTGCATGGTGCCATTTCGCCACATTTCATGTAGGGTAGTTAGGACAAAATTCAAACTAGCACCAAGTAAGGCAAGTTAAGTTAACCAATTAGGTGTTCAGGTTCGCTTAGAGTCACTTAGTATCGCTTAGTGTTAGCAAAAGGAAATACCCAAATGATAATTTCCTCTCTAAATGTCATCATAAAAAAAACTGTTATGTTAGATATGCGTTAAGTAATTAAAATTACTATTACTCTGTGTTACTTTGGGTTTTATAATATTAGATTATTCAGGAGTACAATGTCTGATTTTTCGTAGCTTAGGCAGTGAATTAAGGTCTCCGAAGTTTTGTACTTAACGGTTTTTTATAATGTACCATTAGCCATATTAATCAAATTAAATATGTATTAATTGATAATTAAGTCAAACTATTGAAATAAACTAATTATTCCCAGTCAGTCTACTTTTGGTCTTTGGTAATCCGATAGAATAGACATGATAAAGAGGGGAGTAGTTGACCTCTTTGTTGTGTCTGCGAGTTCCATTGACCCCGTTTTACGTAGGTAAACTCTACAAGGCCAGATTTACTAGGCAACGTTTCGGCATGTCCTATTTAGTTCTGCTATCCTAGTGCGCCAACATCCAAAATGCCTATAGGTAGATTTTACCTGCTTCGGGAGCACAGGCGATTGCGACGTTGCCATTCAGAACGTAACGTAGATTTTCGTTACTTCAGAAAATCCTCTTTTTATAAACTTGCCACGGCGAGTAGGTTTTTTTTATTAATCCTGTTAATCGTTCGAACTTCGAAGCAAGGGTTAGGCCAAATATCTTGAATTGGTATTCGCCAAATTGCACTAAAAAGGTTACTTAGACAGGTTTAGCGCTACACTGATTTAGAATACACGTTGCGTATCTATTTTAAAGTTTTTGAGTGAGTTAAATATGATAAAGTAAATAAACCGTGAAGGTAATAGTATTTTAAGGTTCCGTAGGCATAAGGTGTTCTTTCCTCGTAGTTTTTGTCTTATCAGTTCGTCTGTCCGTCCGTCCATCTGTTTCTCAGAGACTCTTAAGGATAGAAAGCTATATTTTGGCGTCGGTTATTTATTTATTTCTTTTTGTAGTTAAAGAGCTCGTTCAGAACCTTAAAATATAGGGTTCGGTATCCTAGTTAAAGTCATCATGTGTTAAGAAAAAATATAAATTAGTAACGGTCCAGTTAAAAACCAGCGTCAGGCAGGCCTTTTTGACACAGCTGTCGGGGACACTAATATTAGGCACCTACCTGCTTTATTTTTTTGTATGAAATCGTATTTTTTTCAATGGATTTGTTGATTTTTGTTATTTATTATACCGATACTTATTAATTCGGTTGCTTGTAACTTGTAAACTAGCCCGGTGTCATCAAGGCCTTACATAACATTTAATTTTTCAACACACTTGCTCGTAAAGTGGGTCTCATTACATTGCCTCACCGTTATTGAGTATATTACGCACGCGTGCGTTTCACTTTACATTATCGCACTAGTGCGGTAATCTTAACACGACCAATTCTAATTTATTCAAGAAGGCAAAGTAAAAGTATGTCCAGTACGCATTCTTTTTGTCGCTTAATACACTTTTTTTGTACATACATTTCGTTGCTACGCAACGACTCTTTTTAACACCACTCTATGACGATAACAAACAGCCTATTACTTACTGGTTACTTAAATATTAAAATAAAGAAATTTAAATAAAACAAAAATAAATAACTATAACTAAAACAAATTATTAAAAATTCACACAAACCCGATTTTTTAGAGCTATTATACATTTAGTTTTGAATTTTGTCTGTATTGAGAGTTTAGTATATTATCTGTGGTCATGCTCGGGTATTGGCAGAGCGCGAAAAAAAGTTACGCAATGCGCAGCATTCTACATTTTTATTGATTATCTAATTGATTATTCTGATTGATTATATAAGTATTTTTATTTTACTCACAAGTGTGTTGAAAAACGTCGTATGATACTCGCGCGCTATTGTCATTACATACTTGGCTTTCTTGTTGCGCTCGCCTACGGCTCGCGCACAAATATCGCCTCGTAAGTAATGGTCAACACAGTGCACTCGTGCATTACAAAATTAAGAACACGCTCTGTAAGTCTGTTGGCTTTAGCCCAAGACGCAAAAAAAGGGGTGTTCAATTTGACCACTATTTGGATGCGATTGGATGAACGGAACGGATGGATGTTTATTTGAAAGAAAGTTATATCAAGCAATGGTTCATGTTTCCTCAAAATCGGTTGAGCCGTTACAAAGTTATCAACTTTTTAGTTAGCTGCAGTCGCGATCTAAATAACTACGGGAGCGTATAATTTTTAATTTACACTTGTCACATAAATGTAAAAAAACACGAACGATTGATGTGTAAAAAATTAAAGCAAGGCAAATATGAATATTCTGAATGAAACTGAAAGTCAGGAACGGTCATTTACCTATTGGAGTTCAATACAATAAAATTGCAAGTGCGAGTTGCACTTGCAATTTTATTGTTGAGTTCGATGTGAACGAACGAGCACATGCCTTGGGACAATCAATTGCAAATGTAAGTGTGTCAATTTACTGTTAGTAGACCATGTATGAACGGGATAGTACAATGATTTACATCTTGGTATTCATAGTATCCTAGTACCATCTTTTATTTGTCGCTGTTGTTCATGTTGTATGTATTGTTTATTGAGTTGTTCGATGGGGTGTATACATTACATTAATATGGGGTGTAATTGTAGGTTCACACCCTCAAAGTTGTCTCAAAACCTACATATAGGGTAGGGTGTAAGCAACTAAAAAATTTCAAGGTCAAAGGTCACAAAAATCGGTTTTGTAAATATCTCATTTCCTATGGGTTTTCTAATAATCTCTGGGCAGAATATTTTTTTTTCTCAAATGCTGCCGCTAGTACATCCAAAGTCAGTTTCTCAAAATTTTTAAAAATTATTAAATGATAAAATATAATATAATAGTTACCTTATAAAAATTTACAAATTTTTATAATAATTGATTTATCAATAGTCCATCAACCAATATAGCGCATTTTCAACCGGAGGCACCGGTTGACCTAAAGTGATGCTGCGTGACCGCGCGCGCGCTCTCCGCCCTCTTGTTTACGAAATTTATAGAGAATTTTGCATTATACAATATTGAAAATAAATACAAATAGCAAAACACTCATAGGAAATGAAAATGTACAAATAAAGCGCAAAAACACGATTTTTGTGACCTTTGACCATGAAATTTTAAAGTTGCGTACCGTATGTGTCAATATACAAGTATTAACAAACTTACTGCTGTGTATCTCGAATTCCGCCTAATTTAAGCTTAAATGACTGACAAACTAGTTGTCATTCTTATAACTCAACATAATTAGGTAAAATGCTAGTGTGATGATGACTTTCAACAAAAAAAAAAATGTAAATGTAAGACTGACAATATTAATGAATCCCAAAAGCTAAGCACAAAACTCAAGATCGACTAAATTAATAAAAACTTTTAATAAAATTAACAGGAAAATCGGATCATAATTTAATACAGACGTTATTTGCTTTTTATACATGAAGTTTCCGCGAAAACAAGATGATTATCATTGTTTAGATCCACACCAGACGATCCACCGCGCGATCAATAACGCAATCCAGCGGCGTGATCCTAAGGCACTTTTTGGATCAGTCCGCAGATTCGCGTGATTGGAGTATAAAAATTGAATACTTGAATAATAAGACGTAAATTATTGTTCAGTCCCATTCTACACAGCTACTCAATACACAATACATTTAATTACTGCGGCAAGTAAGACATGGGACTAGGATACGATGAAAACTACACTAGGATGTAAATCATTGTCCCAAATGCATGTGTGTTTGTTCCTTCATACTGAATCCTCAAAAGACAGCAATGTAAATCAATGGAAATCATTGTTTGTATACTCCCGTTCATACATGGTGTACTAACAGTAAAACACATAATTATACGTACATTTTTGCAATCGGTGATCCCAAATGCATGTGTGTTCGTTGCTTTGGATCACGCCGCTGAATAACGCAATCGGAGCGCGTTGTCCGCCTGGTGAGGATCCAGCTATTTGACAGGACAAGCAGTATCAAGATTTTCCTGTTCAGTACTTATACATAATTAAATTTAAGTTAGCAAAAATATAGATATAGTAGTTTACATATTCCATACATTACATATTCCTTCGGCCGTCTAAATATACATATGACTGAAACTATTACAAAATTCCAATAATTAGGAAAATGACCCAGTTAAGAAACTGTTTAATTAAAAGTTTTCATAAAAAAAATAAACATCACGATAATAATTCGGAAAATTTCACACGTGTAAAATTAAGAACTTCAATCGCCACCATCCATCGAGACATGATCCAAAGGGTGCATTTGGATGCAGCAAAGGTCGCCTGGAGGACACGGTCGAGCACACGGTGGAGGTGTGCCGCGCATGGGCGGATTATCTACGTGTCCTCGTAGAGGCGATCGGCGGCGAGCCTCTCGCCCCGAACTAAGACCCAGGCGAAGCCGTCGAGAGTCGCAAGACGACTACCGGCCACCGTAGGCGTGGTTCTGCGGATGGCGAGCGATGGGTAGCTCGCCGCCCGGCTAGGACCAGGACCGCGTTGACGGCCCTTTAGTGTTCCACGCGCGCCTCAAAGAGAAGAAGTCAGCACTGGAAGGTGGGCCCCTTCCAGTGCTGGGTCACGCCTGCCGGGGTTGCGGAATGTTTATAATAGTTACCGTGACCCTGGAACATAAAGGGCAATCGAAAGAACATGAGTGGGTTTTAGTCTGTAAAAGTCTGACACGCCCTCCCGCCGCATTCAGGACGGGAGAAGTCATTTGATGATTTCCCACTCACCAAAAAAAGGGTGCATTTGGATCAAGCCGCTGGATCGCGTTATTAAAATACAAAGCGAATAGTTAGAAGGCCCGTATTAATAGATGTCACTCAATTCTGAGACGCTCTCAAATCTCTTGCTGTCCTTGTCATTCTTAAGGGAAAAAATAAGGACAGAAAAAGATTTGAGAGCGTCTCAGAATTGAGTGCCGTCTATTATTAATACAGGCCTTAGAATCATTGTAATGTCCCGTTCTACACAATACATTGTAACGGCGACAAGTAAGACATGGGACTAGGATACGATGAATACTAAGATGTAAATCATTGTATATCTCGTTCATATATGGTGCACTAACAGTAAAATGAACACACATATGTACATTATTGCAATCGGTGATCCCATATGCATGTGTGTTCGTTTCGAAGGAGGCCTTTGGATCACGCCGCTGTATCATGCAATCTGAGCGTGGTGGATCATCTGGTGTGCATCCAGCTATTGAATAGGACAAGGAGTTACAAGATTGCTCTGTTCAGTAGTTCAGTACTTACACATAATTATATTACATCCATATTGTACACACGTAACGATGTAAACAGAAGGATGAATTTAACTGGAACTATAGCGCATCGCAGATAATAGAATTAAATCACATTTAATCAAATACAAGTACTTATATTATTATGGTATTATTATTTGTTTACACAACAAAATACTTGACAACTCTGTCTTGTCAATATTAGTACTTATTTTACGTGACGTTTCATATGGCTAATATAGCGACCAGCATTATCGTTATCAAAGACCACCACTAGCTTTACAAATGAATATACTATCAAAACTTTTATAATAAAAAGAGGTAAAGTTTGTTTTTATGTCTTTTTGTAGGAGGTATTCTCTGAAAGTCCTCTCCGTTCAGAATTGAAACAGTGTGGCACCGATATGCCCTTTATGGAAACTCTTAATTTTAAAAATTCTTAATTTTGTGAAAGCCTCATTTCCTAATTATAAATACCTAGTACAAATTTGGAATTTTGTAATAAGTACAATCACACTTATGTAATATGTATATTTTAGACTATCTGTCCCCCGCAGTCTCATCTGTGTTATGTTATGTTTTTAATTATTGCTCCACTCTAGGTCATAGCATAATGTTATGTAACCTATATCTTATTCTGATTTGTAAAAGGTAAACTGGGTTTGTACTGTATACATGGTGTCCCACGGCTATGCCACATGGAGGGAAAGTACCTTAAATCTTGTAGATAGAACATTTTACTGAAAGAAGACATTATTTGAATTTTAAAAACAATTTAAACTGCATTCATAGATTTTTAAATAATTCAATGGTTGGGCCGGGAATCGAACTTGTTCCTCGAGAAAAAATAATCACCCTGTGGTTTTATCATACCGATCGAAAGGTTTCTTCATAAGGATTATTTTTTGCTAAATAACATAGTGTCACAAATAAAAGGAAGACCGCGAATTTTAACATTTGATGTAAAATTTTGTTCTGAAAAGTTAAAAGCTTACATTGCCGTAAGGACATACAATTGAGAATCATAACTACTTATTACTAATTAATCTACCCACTTGAGTAGTACGCATCATTTTAATAAATAAATATTCACCACAACAAGACCAAAAAATCGTCAGGGAACGAAATAATCAAAAGTTATCACTTTGTATTCAAGAACAGGGACTAGTTTTGAGCATTTGAAAAAATAACTAATTTTGTATTAAAATGTTAAAATTCATGGTCTTTCTTTTATTTTTGACACTATGTTATTTAGCAAAAAATAATCCTTGTGATGAAGCCTTTAGATCTGTAGGATAAAACTACAGGCTGATTAATTTTCTCGAGTAACAGGTTCGATTCCCGGGTCAACTATGTAATTATTTAAATATCTATGAATGCAGTTTAAAATGTTTTCAAAATTCAAATAATGTCTTCTTTCAGTAAAACGCTCTATCTACAATATTCAAGGTACTTTCCCTCCATGTGGCATTGCCGTGGGACACCCTGTAGTTTCTGGGTGGTTAAAAAAATTACCTCGAAGCCAACGCCTTCTTACTTAACCTCTCCGAGGCGGATAACTCTGAATCATTGTGTTAATTTGTATTTTTGACGGTCAAAACTACTTTTTATTTTGCTGTGTGGTCAAAAGTACTTTTGACTGATTTTGCTGGTCAAAAGTAATTTTGACTGCATCATAAATAACATCACGTTGGGTTTAGATACAAACATGAAGAACCTATTGGTAGTTCAGAGTCCAGAGATCTATAACTAATTCGTCGAAAAAAAAAATGCCAAATCGGTTAAGCGTTTTCGAGTAATCAATGAAAAAAGACCATAAAATCTTTTCTTCGTACTCATTTTTCCAAGATGGTGTCCGAGGGACAAGAATAGGGTATTACACTCTTTTTTTTAAAGTTGTTCAAATAACTCCTACAGTACTAAGAAACCACTAAAAAAAATTCTAAATTTTTATTTAAACGCTAAGTACCCTAAAAACGCTTTTAAAATTGTATTTTCAAGTTTCGCGCGGAATTGTCCAAAAACGGAAAACGCCGTGGGCGTGGTTTTGCTTTGGCGATATGACGTCCTCACGTCGTGTAAATAAACAAATGCGCTGTGATATTTTACATCATTATTATTGTTTTCATCTAAAAAATTAGTTACTGTTCGACTTACCGTTGGTGTGCGTTCCGGAATGCAAGAACACTTTGATGTAAGTACCTATGTGCTTTAGCCATCTAAAATATCTTTCACAATAACTTCCATGGAAAAGTATATTTTTATAATAAAGATCGTATTAGGAGGTTATAAATAAAACAAATAGTGACGTCTAGTTGACACTGTTGACAGTCGACAGCTGTCACTGTCTATGGTCTGTATTTCGGTGTGTTCAAGAACAGATAAAAAAAACTGAAAACTTTGAATTGAATTTAAAAAAATATTTTCTAGTTTTATGAACTAAAACTAACACTGTTCGGCTGCTTCTTTCATAAGCTATCTCAATAATATATTTTTAGATTATTTCTCTTATACAGTGTAATACCCTATTGCAACCCTAGAATTTAACTTTAAACTGACCACACCCTTTTAATAAAATTTTGTCCTCTGACCTATGTTATCCCAAATGTAAGTTTTAATAGAAATTGCAACTATTTATTACGAAAATTTATAACACCCAACAGCATAAACACTAAGATAATTATTAAATTACCATTAACGGCTAGCACATAAACGATTGGTCTTTGTGGTCGCACTCAGTCGCACTACTAATGCACTGTGGTAGTTGAGGAGTTAAATATTCCTTGAACTTAAATTGTAGGTACAAAATAGAGGAATATACCAGGAGAACAAAGCAAACAGGGTATTACTCACTATGCAAGTAACTATTCCGTTATTTGGCGGGAGTTGGAAGGCTATTTTCCAATGCAGCATGTGGTAGCCTGGTTTTGAATGTATTAATTTTGCTAGTTAAATTTGAAAGGTTAAACCACATATAAAAGAACTATAAATAAACATGGAAAGCAAGTTTTGCGTAGTAAGTATTTCTGTAATTAACACTTATTTACCACGCACATTATACATACTCGTAATTGATAGAAACGTCAACAGGTTAAACAGTCTGATGATAAGCGGTCGCCTGGGCAGAAAGTATATAAATAAGCACAGCAAGTAATTCACTGTCAGTGACACTTGGGCACATAAGTTTTCCAAAATTTGATTCCAAATAAAACAGAAAAATTTATTACAGCTAGACAAAATGTTGGTAGATAAATAATGTTTCAAAGAAAAGAATTCCAGGCAAAAGAATTTCGTTCAATGAAATTAGTTGCATGCAATCGCATTGGGGAAGAAGAAATGCATTGAGTGCATAAGACAGACTAGGAAACGATAAGCCCTAGGTAGTCTATATAACACACACTTGCACACACGCTTGCAGAGCGCGGCATGGACAGGGTGAATCAGAAGAGAGGGTGCGACCGTGTGGTATCGTCGCCAACAAGTCAATCAAAAATGCACTATGATAATTCTTTTGTTTATATCCACTGTTTATTAAACTTAAATCATTACAAAAACGCTCTATCTCATTAAGGTTTATATTATTCCTGTTCTGTCAAAAGATTTTAAAAGTCTATCCGCCTGAAACACACTAAACTTGCCGCTGCTCCGTTTTTTTTGTTACACCTTACTTAAGGAACTGGGGCTAGGTTGAAATATTAATGCGTTGATCTCTATTGTCATTTTTGTGAAATGAGAAAGGATTCTGGCCAAGGCTAGTTAAATGCTAAACCTACAAAAATAAGGATGTACCTATGTTTGGCATATAATAATATCCCCTATTCAGTAACGGAGTTACCGTAATTCAAAATTCTGTTAAATACTGCTCAAGCACAAAATTATTCACTGACTCTTACTCAAGAAATTCACCCGTATTCAGTTAGTTTTTTTTTGTTACTGATTCATCCATCGTCATAAACTTTCACAAAGTGAAAGTTTGTAAGGATGGATGGCTGGTTTATTGTTACTCTTCCAGAAGTGAAGCAGTAACGGAAGACAATATAACGCAAGCTAGACTTCTGGTTTGTAAATCTGCTATCGCGAACGTGGACATGTTTACATGCAAAAGTGGAAGAGGGCTCGTGTGTCCATTCCAGAGGCATAGATGATATTTTACGGCACTTATGCATAATTAATTATACTGGCGCCGACGGAACACAGTTTTAAGGTCAAATTTGGTGTAGTGTTAGGTACTGCCTGGGAATTTCCTTCAGGAGGAGCCTACTAATACAAATAGCTTATTTCTGCTGTATTTATTGACACTTGCCCTTAACGGGCTAATGGAGTCACTGCGTTACTAGGAATACAGAAAACAGTAGTATTCATAATTTACTACCTATGCAGTTTCAGGGGAGGACGTGAGGAGGTATGGAACACTTATACACAGTAAAGTTAGGCGTAAAGTAGAATTGATAAACATGATGCCATTTCAGGTTTAAGATGCTTTGACTCTATTGTGCGAGCAGCCAGAATATTTTCATACCTTAGGATGAATTACAGAGTATTTTACTTACCTGGCTCATTTTCGCGATCCTGTAAATATGTATGTTGTACAGAGCATCCAGTTAATCTAGACACTCAGGCCCCGAATAAATACTGCAAGTGTCCGGCTTTAATTTTTTGGTCAAGCAAAGCCAGCCCGTTCCTATAAAAGGACTGAATCTTGATGGGCGAGATTCTCCGGAAAATGGCGCCAATTTAAGAAGGATCAGAAATTATTTGTACTTTATTTAGTTTCTTTTTTGTAAAAGTAATCAAGATTATGTTTTAAGTTTTTCGAGTAATGGGTAAAAAACTGTAAAAATGGATCCGATTCCGCCCATACAGCGTGAGCTCAGCCTCCGACCTCAGGGACTTTTAGTATGTTCATCAAAAGGCCTCAAGAAATAACAGTACCAAATTCAAAAACTACGTAAAAAATATCGTTTTATGAATAACGAAAGTCGTATTTGCTTTCCTATCAAACATTGAATTGTGATGAAAACTTGATGATAGATGCAGTTGGAAAAGGTTTTCCAAACACATTCTAGTGTTTATCTAGATACTAGCTTTTGCCCGCGACTTCTTTCGCGTAGATTAATAGCTCCCGTTCCCGGGGGATCTTCGGGATGAAAACTATTCTATGTCCTTTCTCGGATCCTAGACTATATCTGTACTAAATTTTATTCAAATCTGTTCAGTGGTTTAGGCGTGAAGAAGAGACAGACAGACAGAGTTACTTTCGTATTTATAATATTAAGTCCGGATTTGACTTTAGAATTAGTAATATTATGGATGCACATCAAAGAGACGTTTACCTTTCATGTGGGGTGTAAGTGGCCCTACCATCACCTCCAGGGCAAAAGCCAACCTCACCTGCACGTGGTTTTGATGCTGATTCACTGACGAGGCTCTGACGGACCAGGTCTCTTCACAAGGAGGAGACCATGGCAGTCATATTGCATATATTTTTGTTATATATCTTTCTTCGTTTGTGATTGTAGAATAAACATGGTCGTGGCAGAATTGTGGTGTGTTTTCCGCAAATGCCATTAATAAAGAGTTGAAGTTGAAGTTACATTTCCAGTGACATTTTACGTCAGACAATTTGTGTTTGACAACGATACGATACTAACGTCACTCAATTGTTTTGACTTCCCGAAACCTCTCGACTAACACTTGAACTTTATGTTATGGTGTTAATTAGTTCAAATTGACTTTTAGGTATTACGTATCTTTTGTATGGGAAAAAGAAAAGGCCTGTTTTTAGGGCTTTCCCGGCAATTATTCGATTTTTTCTCGCCGTAAAAACCATTCTTGAACTACAACGAACATTATTAATTTATCTCTCAATGACTTGTTATGTATATATATTTATTTGTATGTTTATATATATTTATTATTATTGAACTTATATATGTATAATATATGTACATTTATATATAAGTATATTCTATTGCCGCTTTTAAAGTTTTGTTTATATCTTTGCACCTGCCATGTTTTGTCTCTGCATCACCCTAAGGTAGACTAGTAGATAATGCCCAAGGCATTAACTCCGCCGTTGTGCATTGTTTTTTTTACATGTGCATAAAGTTTTAAATAAATAAATAAACATAAAAAAAAAGAATTGGCCTAATTGGTCCAGGCGTTGTTGAGTTATGTGCTTAGCAACACATTTAGCGATACATTTTAGGAAATTCAAAGTGATGACGATCTCTTTAAATACTGTTCTTGCAGAAGTCAACAGGCCAGATTTGCTATCAGAAAATACAAGACCTGATTTCCTAAGAAAATTAATGCTCAAAAATAAATATACCCTAGGTACCAAAATAAATAAATAAAATACAACAATGTGTACGGAATAAGGGGAGCGGAATGTGTAGTACCTTATTGTCTTAACAAACTACCAGATGACTTGCAAAAACTATACAGGGCGGGTTCGAAAAGTTACAAGAGTCTAATCGATTTTTTAGCCCGGTATATTGTAACTAACTCGCAGTTAATGTCACGAAGTATAATAAAATATAGTTAGTGAGTAATAAAGGAACGGCTCGCCAGCACTCAGATAAACCCTAAGAGGTTTGCGCGTATGGCTATGATATTGTTATTATATGTATTAGTTGAGTGTTTTTGTTATAAATAAAATAAATAAATATTTTTTTATATTATAGATTTATTTTATATTCTTCATACCTACTTGCTAAAAGTGTAATGTTTGTTTTAGATGACAGTCAAGCGGGGAGCGGAGCCACTTCCACCGTCAATGACTCCTCATCCAGTGGTCAGCAAGACTGGTCTGCAGTATGGGAGTGCTTCGAGAGTCCTCACCGGCTGCTGTCCATGCCCGCTGGTGGACTGTCGAAGAGTATGCAGGTAATCATGCCTATATTTATACGTAGCTAGAGATAGTCTCGTATCAAGAAAGCAGTATCAGATGGTATGCTGAAAATGGCACTGCTGAAAGCTCCTAGTATTATATGGGAGCCTAGTGCTAACATATTGCGAGCTGTGACTGGATCAATACAGTATCACAAGCACATGGCACGTCACAGCGGTTCTCAAGGCTACGATGCATCGGCGTGACGTCAGCGAGGTAGCTGGCAACAGCTGGAAGGCCAATCAATAAACTTTATGATCCTAATCATCACACAAAGTTGGTCCTGGGTGGGCATCGGACCAATGGACCAACAAAAATCAATAGCCGCGTACCCACCTAATGCACAGGCTCGCGAGCCAGCCTCGCGAGCCATATGCCTCGGCTGGTGTGGACGTGCCTCGGCCTGCCTCGGGCGCGCGTTTGCTCGACCGAGCACGGCTCGGCCCCGAGCCATCTGTTGTCGGTAAACTTGACGCGCTCAAAGGTGCCTCAGTGAGCAAACGCGCGCCCGAGGCAGACCGAGGGACGTCCACACCAGCCGAGGCATTTGGCTCGCGAGGCTGCCGCGCGAGGCTGCCGCGCGAGCCTGTGCGCTAGGTGGGTACGCGGCTAATTACACAAATACTAACCGTAAATATTTTTTTATAGAATAAGTAACTTACTACTGTTCTACGTATCCCTCTTTTGGGCTCAGTAAAGTTTTGACAAATTCTTTAACCTTTCGACGACCAAGCGACTGCCAGCTGTCGCACTGTTATTGTCTTTCTATTGTGTGTTCGGACGTTTACAACACGTTGACAAGCAATTTTTTTGATTGCTTAGTAAACAAATCCTGTAATTTTATTAATTAGGTTTTGTATAGGTAAGTAGTAAAAAAAAAGACGGGTTGCACTCCGGGAGTGCCGGCACACGTGAAAACTTGATTATTAACGTTGAGCATGTTTGATATTTTGGAATGGTTAGGGAATAATTTCGCACCAATTGCTTTATCAGTATAAAAGTACTATCATTTATGTGGTAGAATACAATATTCATTTATTGCGCTATCGTACACAAACATGACAATTTATATTACATTAAAAATTTAACACTTTAAAACTATTACAATTATTTTACATTAAAAAGTTTATCTCTCCGAAAAATCAACTTTATTATCTATCCATCCGTCCTACGCTTTTTCGATCAGGTCACGTGTCCTGACGCGAGTTTAAGATTTTATACCCATTACAGAAAAAGTGCTCAACGCCGCTAAAGAAGTTTTCACTTCAAAAATACAGTAAATGTTAAATAACTCCTTTGGATTTGCCGTAGTCGGGTAATAATGATGCCTGTTTTTAGGAAATGGTGAAAAATGCCGTGAGTGAGATGAGGCGCTATTATAGCAGAAAAGTAGTGGACGTGCTCATCAAGGTAACCAGGAGGACTCTCGACGTCATCATCAAACAATTCATCAGTGATAACAATGCGATTGATGGTAAACATTACAATATGGTTTCTTTATCATTATAACAGCCAAAAGTTGTCAATTACTTATATTCAGTTTTTTACAATGTGATGTAGCTTATAAAAAATCACATATTTTGACTTCGTTACCACAATTTTGTAATAATAATAAATAAATAATAAATAAATATCTTCGGACAATTCACACACGGCTATCTGATCCCAAGCTAAGCAGAGCTTGTGTTATGGTAACCAGACAACTGATATACATACTTATATAATTTGTAAAAACACACATATTATAGATAAATTACACCCAGACACAGAACAAACAATCATGCTCATCACACAAAGTTTGTCCTGGGTGGGAATCGAACCCACGACCTCCGGTATAGCAGTCAGGGTCACTAACCACTAGACCAACAGGCCCGTCAAGATAATGCGTGTTCAACTTGTACAAAACATAACAACTTAATACGACGGTAAGGATACTAACGACTATAAATTATTATAATTATAACGTTGTTAATAACAACGTTCTAACAACTTGTTATACCTTTTATATATCCATGGAATAAATAAGTTGCCTATATTAAACACATTTTAAACACTACGACAATTACATAGCTTTAAAATTCATCGAATTGATATGAAGTTTGCTACCAAGCCGCATGGAACAACTGTATTTTCCGATCCGGTTCGATATGACTAAAATCACAATTACGACAAAATGAAACACGTTAACTAAATGAAAATTGTTGCCAACCATTCACTATTTTATTACGAATAAGTTTTAAGTTAACTCGTACAGCAATTCTGTCATATTTAGTAAAATATTAGCAAATGAAATTACAAAACGACCCTGAGGAGCGCCATTTTGACGGGCCGGTTCCTGTTTTTTTTTGCAAATACAGTCGTAACGAGACGATGTTCTGAAAAACTATAAATAGCGTTAGTTTAGTATTTCATAACGAATGTTTTTCATATTTTGTTGCAAATATTTCTGTCATAATTTGTCATAAATCGCCTATAATCTTATTTCGAAAGTCACAAACTTCATTTCGCTGTGAGTAACTCTGATGGAGTCTGCGCGTTGGAAAATCAATAGTTTAATATGGATTCGAATTACGTCTTTATATACGTGAAAACAGAGGCGAGTAAAGAATAACACAAAACTGGTGGTTGTAATGTTTTGACTTCTGAAATTTCCGATTCAACTTCGTAATATTTATGGGTTCCTAGTATCTTGCATCGTATTCGAGCTGATTTCGCGGGACTCTCGGTTCCACGTGTCGAGGCACCGGTACCACGTGGGACGAATTATTTATTACAATGAGGTCAAAGTCAAAGTCAAAACATTTATTTCCATTAGGCCAAAAAAGGCACTTTGAAACGTCATACTTATAAACAAAAGTGAATCTACCGCCCATTCGGAAATGTTGTTACGTATGGAGAAGAATGGGCAAGAAACTCCATACTTACTCTTTTCAAATAATGTTGTTACAATATTATTAATTGTAGGGTATTTGTGATCTACGATACTAGTTGGAGCCCCCATTCATTATATAACCACAGATTAATAAATAGTTACTACGTAACAGATACTTCACTCCAATACAAAAACGAAAAAAACTACGCTATAATAGCCTACAAAATCATAATAATAATACCAGCTGTTTGCAGCAAGGAGAAATGTACCATAAGCACGCACAAAGAGAGTTGAGATTCTTTTGCCCGCCGCGCGACTTACGTGTGTGCGTGTTGTCCAGCAAATCTGCTAGGGTTATAGGTATGATGATAATGGTAATAAAACGAATGTTTTAGAAAAACAATATTTTTTTTATTTGTTGATCAAATATTTTTTCTTTTAATAAAATCACTGATGCATATTTTTCGTTCCTTGAATTCCCGATTACTATATTTTAGTGTCGAAAATATCCAAAAAAGCGTAAATAATTTAAATAAATAATCAAAAGGGAAACAGGAGAATTGGGAAACAGGGGCAATTGCACAATAATCACGCAATAATTACGTGGTTTCGGCATTTTGATAGTCAGCGCTGTACCCGTGACGCGCGAGCACTCAGCCGGGCGCGCGACAGCCCGGTGTTCGTTGTATCGTCGTCGTCGACGATACGCGAAGCGGTAGGCATAAAACGCGTGGCCTTGAGCGAGTGACGGACGCCTGATATAACTTACATGCTTTTTAAATCGTAATATTTATGTAAAATGTAATGTAAGTTATATTCGTTTTTTGTAATTTTTTCCTATGTTGGTGCATTTTTAGGTTAGGTTTTATAAATTTTCAACTAGCATTTATTTTTATAGCTAATATAGTAACCAAAACCTTATGAAAATATTTATTATAAAATAACGATTGATTTTCTTGACGATTTTTGGTCAATTTTTTTTGTGTGATGGCATTTGCTAAGCTTTGTTTTTTATTTATATTGTTTGTTTTCGGCGCACTTTTTCCTCAAAAGTGCGCTTCTTCAACATGAACACGTGTCATTGTCTCAGTTAAATACGACTTCTTATGTAGTCATGTAGTCCTGGTTGATATCTGTCTCTAGCTCAGTAGGGGGATACCTAAATACGCACATGCGCATAATGACTAAAGAAGCGGGGTCGCAGGTTATTGACTGGATGGCCTGCGTATATGGAATTAGAAAGAAAGAAAGAAAAACACAAAGAAAGAAAGAATCACAATGTAAAGAGCATTGTGATTCCATATACAATAGATAAAAATAGATAAAAATATATAGTGATATAGAATAGATAAAAATATGAACCTGGCGTATTTAAGTTTCAAAATATTTATCCGACCATAATTTTTTTTAGGGTAAACTTTCAAGAAAGCCATTTCGATTTGCGCATAAGGAATTGTTAAGTAAACAATAAAAGTATATGGAGGTTTAGTATGAGAAAACATTGGCGTATGAATATAGTTTTCATGTAAGACACTCCATTTTGCTATACTATAATTTAGGTAGGTACTTATATTTTTGATTTCTGGATTTGAATATCCTGACTATAATACAGTCTCTGATGTAATGCTCGTTGTGTGAATGTATAGATTCCTTACATGCGAGGGTGTATTCTAACTCTGAAGGTATACCCGATGTTAGCACACGTGAGTGACGTCACAAATGTTAGGTAAAAGTATACTTTAATCAAAGACTTCAAATCTATTTGACTTGAATGAAAACATTTTTACTTTCTGTTTGAAAATTTATATACCCCGCGCAACACCGCGTGATTCCAAATACGCGAATAACCTCGACCTCAACACTACGCGGTATCCGCCACGAGTTGAACGCTTTTTAGGTCAAGAACTAACTTGAGACACAACGAGATACTCTTTGATTTTTTTTAATATTTCGTTTATTTATTACAAAAATATCTCTTATTTATTAAAACTAAATTAATAACACTAAAATTAAAATAAAATGGCATCAAAAACTCCTCCGCATCGCTGTCAACCGGTAAAGAGCCCAAGAGGCTGGCAGCATTGCCACGTTGGATGGCAATGCTAAGCCTCTGGCCAAGATAAAAGCCAGCCTTTGGGTTTTTTTTTTTTGGTGAGTGGGAAATCATCCAATGGCTGCTCCCGTCCTGGGTGCGGCGGGAGGGCGTGTCAGACTCTTACTGACTAAAACCCACTCATGTTCCTTCGATTGCCCTTTAGGTCCCAGGGTCACGGTAACTATTATAAACATTCCGCAACATTATAAACATTCCGCAACGGCCTTTGGGTCACGAGAAGAGTCAAGTAGTCTTTTTGATAGGTCTTTAAAAATAAGGTGGACACTCGGACCCCATGCCCCAAGTGTTTCAACCCCAAACGGCTCGAAAATATAGTTTCCAGTAAGGTTACTATACTTTCGCCGCTTGAGGTTTTCCGCAACCGAGACGGCAGCACCAGCACAGCACGCCGTACCGTAGTGTGTCGATACTCTTTATATTTTTAAATATCGGCAACGTTTTCAACATTCTTTCTTATTGATTAGCATACCTGATACTTTTTTGCTGTATATATAAAAATGTTATGCTTATTTAACCACATAAGCCACGTAAAAGTAAAAGGAATTTCCATCGCAACAAGCCTTATTCCTGAAAAACAACCATAAATACTACAAACACTACCTGTCCTCAAAGTTCAAAGTTCAAATATTCTTTATTGTGGAACATAGGTTGTTGTACATAATACAGATGGTGTTAAAACATTTTAGGACCAGCTATGTCCTACCCTTATAGGGCGTACAATAAAATGCAGGTATCTATAATAAGTAACATGCATGTCAAATTTATAATAACATTTACATCTATACAGAAACGCATCATGATTCATGACCCAGGTAGATTGTATTCTAATAGTGACTTATCGGCAAAGAAATCGTCAATGGAGTAATAACATTTATTTACTAACAGAACATGGAGTTTCTTTTTAAAAGATTTTATTTCAGTAATTACTGTTATGGCCTTTGGGTCCTGAACTTATTAATGTCAGTAAGAATTAAAATTTGAAGAAGAATTAAATTATTCAGTAATAAAAATAAGAATTATTATTCAGTATTATTATTATTGTTAAACAGTAAAAAAAATAGGAACCCATTGTCAACTTTGTTTACTATGTGGCTCTCTTTCTTTTCTTCAGCGAAAAATCTCAAGTTAAAGCCGACGTTGATTTATAAGCTCCTGGTATCAGATATCGCATTCGCGCTTACTTTGTTGCCACGCAAGCGCGTTGGGGAGCAATCCACGTGCTCATGATATCACAACCACGTGGTTCATGAAAACGAATACTTGATTATATAATATATCTGTGCTTGAAAGGAACACAAATAATATTTCTTCCTCTTAAAAAAGATGATGTAGTTACAAATTCTGTAAGTTTTTCTTTCGTATATACGTGCACTGGTATAATATAATAATGTTAAAGCATTACAGGTATGTATGAAAAACTATACTATGTTGGTACGAAAAACTTGGTGTGGGTTTTTTTAATGAAGCCATTCAAGTTGCTATGCTACCCATTTATTTTCATATTGAGGATGATGCATGATTCTTGTTTATGTTCTTTTTTGGCAGTCTTACAGCGGCCCGAGAAAAAAAAAAAAAAAAAAAAAGACGGGTTGCACTCCGGGAGTGCCGGCAGAAGTGAAAACTTGATTATTAATACTATCCATCCGTCCTACGCTTTTTCGATCAGGTCACGTGTCCTGACGCGAGTTTAAGATTTTATACCCATTACAGAAAAAGTGCTCAACGCCGCTAAAGAAGTTTTCACTTCAAAAAACTACTATGACTATGACTATGACTACGACTACGACTACGACTACGACTACGACTACGACTACGACTACGACTACGACTACGACTACGACTACGACTACGACTACGACTACGACTACGACTACGACTACGACTACGACTACGACTACGACTACGACTACGACTACGACTACGACTACGACCACGACCACGACTACGACTACGACTACGACTACGACTACGACTACGACTACGACTACGACTACGACTACGACTACGACTACGACTACGACTACGACTACGACTACGACTACGACTACGACTACGACTACGACTACGTAGACACGATAAAAATCTCACACACACTGATACAAGGTACAATTTTCCCGAAAATTGTACCTTGTATCAGTGTGTGTGAGATTTTTATCGCGCGTTCAATTGTTATCCGTCCTACGCTTTTTCGATCAGGGTCACGTGTCCTGACGCGAGTTTAAGATTTTATACCCATTACAGAAAAAGTGCTCAACGCCGCTAAAGAAGTTTTCACTTCAAAAAGACGGGTTGCACTCCGGGAGTGCCGGCAGAAGTGAAAACTTGATTATAGCTGTCTACTATCCATCCGTCCTACGCTTTTTCGATCAGGTCACGTGTCCTGACGCGAGTTTAAGATTTTATACCCATTACAGAAAAAGTGCTCAACGCCGCTAAAGAAGTTTTCACTTCAAAAATCTGTTCACGCCCATTCCCGCCCATAAAATGCTTAAAAAGGATGGACTTCTATGAAAGAGAGATAGCTCAGATTTCATAGTAATTAGATTTCGTGATCAAATGTGTTAATGTGTTATTTACCTGTTCATTCATGACGTTGCAATTTGGCGCAATTCATCCCTATCGTCTCCTTCATCTTATGATGTCCTAGTATTTTGTTGTGTAATTCACCCATTTGGGGCGTTCCCCAGGGCGTGACATGGGAAAACGGAAAGGATCGGACGTATGTAGGTATGAATTTTCATTGGTTTGCTTATCGACAGCTGCGTTAGTTTTAACCGACTCAAAAAAAAGAGGAAAGTCCTCCTTTTTAAACTGACTTAAAAAAGAACTTCTTCAGTTGTATTTTTTGTACGAGTATTTCTTCCCTCAGAATTAGATTATTTACAAACCGATCACGAAAAATATTTTCTCTTTGAAAGGGTTTCTTCAGATTGCTTACACCACCATCTTGCAAAAAGGGTTTTAAAAGATTTTTATAGTTAACTCCGTTGCAATTTAAAAAAATGAAGTTAACTAGTTTGAGTTTCCTGAACCGTTGCGTTGTTATTGTTTGTCAGACTTTCACGTGATTAAACTATAACTGATTTTGAATTTGATGGTCTAATGTCGGAAACAACATAATTAATAAGGTTTGGTAAATTTAAAGAAGTACTTACTAACTGTTAAGTAGTTACTAGAAATTTTACAGTAACCAGTTAAACAAACCAAAAAATATTTTTTCGCATTACATCCACAACAACAAAGTATTACAAATAAATACCTACAATTTGGTGATAGCTAAACAATAGGGAGATATAGGAGTCGGCTGTTAACTATATGATTTGTATACTCTCTCTACTCACTTTCTTCATAGGACAAAACCGTCACACTATTCCCAACCACGGCAACTCCTGAATACTCAAAGCATAGTTAATGTTATTAACTTTTCAACGACCAAGCGGCAGTCAGCTGTCCCGCTGCTATTGTCTTTCTATTGTGTCTCGAATCACGAGTGTTCGAAGGTTTAAATCATAACAGTTAATGCTTTTGCAGATACGCAAAAGAAACCAATCTTCCTGCTCCAAGCGTCTCTCATGATACCTAACGTGTCAGTGACCCCTACTCTTGACGACATCCAAGAGGTACTGTTGCTAGCAGGCAAGCATATATCGGGCCTGTCGAAGGGGGTGGCGCAGTGGACCGGAGGAAAAACTTCAAGGGTAATCAATTTATAAAATTGTATGTATAGTCATGTGATATCGTCATAATGTTTTGATAATATTCATTTATCCAAATTCGAAAGTCAATTTGCCTAAGTATTATAACATGTTTTATAAACAAAATTTTCTTTGTAAGTTTGTATTATAAAATGTATACAAACAAAAAGTTACCATAATTTTGATAGTTGTTACTACTACAAATACTATAGTTTGACGATTGGTTTTCTTTTTTAATAAGTTTATTGTACAAAAATGTATAAACTAATTGGACTTCTTTCTCTCTTCCTACTTGTGATGTTTATTGTCTTGTGTCGTTCGTCTCACTGTGCACTATGTGGATTTGACTGTGTCTTTGTCTGCAACTGTGTGCTTCTGCATTCTGTTTTGATTTGCTGGCACTCAATGTGGCTTTATTATTTCGTTACTGCTGTGAATATGCTTTGCGTCGTGGCTTTGATGTGTATAGGTAAGCTGGAAGAAAATCGCTCGTCCTCCATCGAACCCGCTGTTAGACGTTGTTACCAAGATTGACGAACAGGTACAATCTGTCACGGCTCCATTCAACCCCACCCAGAAGAATTCGAAGATGGTCGACATGGCCAAGATGAAGAGGAAGAAACATTACAGACTAGAGTCAGAAGAAAAGCCACAATTTCCATTTCAACAGAAGAACTTTTACCCCTCTATTATGGAGAATAAGGAGATTGTCAAGACTTTAACTTTGTTGTCCATGTGTTCAGCGAATGTGAAAACGGTTAGTTTATTTATTTTTGCTATTTATTATAAAAAGTGACTCAAGGTTCAAGTTGAGTTACCTAATACTCTCAGGTTGGTGGTGTACACACAAACCCTCAAACTCGTTAATTCATACGTTAGAAGTAGTAGACCTTATTTTGTTTAAATTATTTTTTACCAATTATTATTATTATTTTTTTTTTATTTTTTACCAGTACTGTCATGTATCACGTGGTCCTATTTTTTCTAGGAAGTTAACACTTTAGTAAAACGATGGCGACCATACCACTACTTATGGAAATGCGAGAAGACTCTGCGGCAGCTGCTTGCGTGGAACCTGAACGACTTCGAAGTATCCCTCAAGAGACACAGCGAGCTGGAAGCTAAATTGGAGCTGGAACCTGATGTGCTCATCATTGGGAACTGTTTAGCTGTTTCTACGGAGAAGCTAAAGCTTGGGCTGACTACTGAACTTAAAAGTGAGAATTTCATGTTTTATTGTAATTAAAAGAATAACGAACGAAGTTTGTGCTTTGTGAATGTAAAAAAAAAACATTTTCATTGCGAAGCTTACATCACAGTACTTACAAATACTATCAAATTTTTTACTTTATTTGTATGCCTGACCAACTGAATTATTTTATAAGATGGAACCCACAGAATAAGCCAGGCTATGCGCAAGAAGTACAAACGTGAAATGGACTATGTGTACGCTATCATGAATGATCTGGAACGCAAGTTAGAGAGACCTATCAGAGACCTGGATGACGTCAGAACTGTCATGGAGACCCTCAAGAAAATCAGAGAACAGGAGGTCGATATGGAGCTTAGAATTGATCCCGTAGAGGTATACTCTTTTAAATTATCTACTGTACTATATTTGTGGTAAACAATTTTATTTACCTATCCTAAGCATTGACTTAAGCATTTTATTTAGATGCTTTATGTCGTAAAAAAACAAAATTCACAGGAAGCATTCAACATCATAACAAGATACGAGTTACCAGTAAGTAAGGAAGACTTAGAACAAGTGGATAATCTCCGCTACACCTGGCAACAGCTGCAGTCTAGGGCTCTTGCTTCACACTTCAACCTGCTGAAGATGCAGCCGCAGCTGGAAGCTGACCTCAACAGCAACCTGGACAGGTTTAGAGAGGATAACTCTGAGTATGTCCATGAGTATCGATATGCTGGCCCCATGCAACCAGGGCTGAGTCCAAGAGAAGCTTCTGATAGATTGATATTATTTCAGGTAAAGAGTAAACTAGTTAAAAATAACTTCCTAAATAAAACTAAACAACATGCTAATACTAATTCTTTTTTGTTTAGAATCGCTTTGATGGTATGTGGCGAAAACTTCAAACGTATCAGAACGGTGAGGAACTTTTTGGTCTGCCTCACACTGAGTATCCAGAGTTGGCTCAGATCAGAAAGGAACTGAACCTTCTTCAGAAGCTGTATAAACTGTACAATGACGTCATAGACAGGGTCAGCAGTTATTACGACATACCTTGGGGAGAAGTGAATATTGAAGAGATCAACAATGAGCTCATGGAGTTCCAGAATAGATGCAGGAAACTGCCCAAAGGGTAAGTAAAAGTTTTATTTTTTACAACAACTAGGAAATATGGCAATTCCAGGATTCTCATTCGGCCAAAGTTTTTTTTGTATTTCTTTTATGATATAGTTTGTAATTCAGATTTACATTACTCATAAGTAACCATTACTATTTTACTTTTCTGAGAATTAACATGATTTCATAAAATGTGTTTTTTTTTTGTTCAAAATCTAAATTAGAGATTATAGTCTGCAATTTTGTACAGGCTTAAAGAATGGCCTGCATTCTTCGCACTAAAGAAAACCATAGACGACTTCAACGACATGTGCCCTCTTTTGGAGTTGATGGCAAACAAAGCTATGAAGCCACGCCATTGGGCACGAATCATGGAAGTCACTAAATACATCTTTGAGTTGGACAACGAAGACTTTTGTCTGAAGAATATCTTGGAAGCACCTTTACTGCCTAACAAAGAGGATATTGAGGTACATTCTTGATTCTTAAGCATTTCCACGTCACCGTTAAATTAAGAAAGAACAGTCCAAAAACTATATTTTACAACCATAACTATAATAATAATACGCTTATTGCGTGCTATGCGTGACCTGATACACACTTGATTTCAATATATTTGAAGTATTTTTGTAGGCCTTTATTATCTCCTGAAGCAACAAAGTGATGGCCGTTACAGTTTCATTGCATGGATATTGAACGGTAGCCCACTTTTAAGAAAGAACAGTCCAAAAACTATATTTTACAACCATAACTATAATAATAATACGCTTATTGCGTGCTAAGCGTGACCTGATACACACTTGATTTCAATATTTTTGAAGTATTTTTGTAGGCCTTTATTATCTCCTGAAGCAACAAAGTGATGGCCGTTACAGTTTCATTGCATGGATATTGAACGGTAGCCCACTTTAATTCTAAAAAAAAAGAACCCCTTGAAGTGTAAGAGAAGTACCCCAAAAGAAATATTTATTATTATTTTCCAGCTTTTTAGCACTTACCGTTAGGGCGGTAGGCTGAGAATGGACAGACAGACGGACGGACAGGAAAAAACTTTAAGGGTTCCTTTTGTACCATTTTGGTACGGAATCCTAAAAAGGGTTAACTGATAACGAAAACGCCTGCTGACCTTCATAACCAATCACAAGAACGCTAACGCCCAAATTAAAGCAGTCCCCTAGCACAAGGTGTCTAGGCCCTCCCAACGCCCGCGCAAACGTTAATGGGCTACCAGGACTTAATAAGCATCAAAGAGTTTATATTAATATCGAAGCTATATTAATTATTGTACATGTGTGAATGTAACATGATGTGCTGTTAAACATAATATTGTGCGCTTGTGTGTGTTTAATTACAGGAATGGGTTTTAGCATACTCGAAACTAACTTTCAATGATATAAAAGATAGACAGGTAGTCAGTAGCAATGATGCAATACAAATAACACATTATTGATATTAAAATTCAATAACAGTGTAAATGAAAATGATACATTGCACAGATTAGTGATAACACTACAAGAAATCTATCCATACTAATACTAATCCATACTATAATATTATAAATGGGAAAGTGTGTCTGTCTGTCTGTATGTTTGTCTTTCTTTCACGGCAAAACGGAGCGACGAATTGACGTGATTTTTTAAGTGGAGATAGTTGAAGGGATGGAGAGTAACATAGGGTACTTTTTGTCTCTTTCTAACGCGAGCGAAGCCGCGGGCAAAAGCTAGTAATATTATAAATGGGAAAGTGTGTCTGTCTGTCTGTATGTTTGTCTTTCTTTCACGGCAAAACGCAGCGACGAATTGACATGATTTTTTAAGTGGATATAGTTGAAGGGATGGAGAGTAACATAGGCTACTTTTTGTGTCTTTTCTTTGAAGCCGCGGGCAAAAGCTAGTATTATATATATAAAAGAAACTCGTGTTAGTTACACATTTTATAACTCAAGAACGGCAGAACGGTTGGCTGAAAATCGGTGGGGAGGTAGTTTCGGACCAGGGGACGGACATAGCAGGGGACAGGTTTATACCTTCTTTTTTAGCAATCAAAAATCTGATAAAACGCGGGTGAAACCGCGGGGGACAGCTAATTTTGTAATAACATTACTTGGCAAACTAAATATTACAAATGATTACTTCAGGAATTGAACCCAAACATGTAACTTTATTTATTTACTTCTTAAATCTTTCTTTAGTTTAAATACCCCCCTATTAAAAACAGCGCAGGGATGAAAGGAAAAAGAATCAAACGCTGTTGAAAAATTTAATGAGCCACCAGGAATGCATGAATTTTTAAAAGAATAAATTAATTAATCTATCATTCCATATTTTTTCTTCCTCTTCTGCATAGTATAACAGCTTTTCTCTCTTTGTGTTGCCTGTGTTGTCGTGACGTGACGGTATGTATTGTGTAATTATATAATCATTTAACTTCAACTTCAACCCTTAATGAATGGCCTTTGTGGAGTATAATCATTTATAGGTACCTAATGAAAAATTCGATGCGACACGCAACATTATTACTTATTTATTTATATTTGGGAGAGGTAGAAGCAATGAGTATTGAAATAGTATATAAGTTTAATTTTTTTCGGTGCGGTCTTTTTATACTACCTACTTAATCAAATAAATATCCCAATCAACTACCGGTGACTTGTACTGTTATAGATTTTCGGGTATTTCTTTTCGAATCGAAAGTATAGTAAGAGTAAAGTATTTGGACCCAATATTAACAGCGCCAAAATAATTATTGTCAATAGCATAGACACTACGAAAAGATGATACAAAGACTGAGATTTCTCATAAGACTAGGGAATTGCATTTCAATCCTATTTTATAGCAAAAATAAAACTTTTTTTAAATATATATAACGCCTGCAAATACTAAAATCTGAAAAATAACTTACATTTTGGAAGTTTGTTATATCGCCGATTTGCCGCCGACTTCCATACTTATTGGGAAAAAATTAAACGCTCACCAAAATAATATTCTTGCGTACCATAAATAGTAAAAATGATCACCAAAAAATAGTAAATGATCACCAAATTGTGTTAGGTTAGGTTAGAACTGAGACTACACACCGGCCGCCGAGCGCCAGATCTACTAGTGATTCATTTCATTTACCTTAGTCAAAATCAAAATCAGTCTAATTCATATAAAAATGAAAATACGTTATTTGTAGAATACTTTATGAAACATAATATGGTGTTAATTTACTAATTTTTGATCATTTACTATTTTTTGGTGATCATTTACTATTTTTGTCTGTCAGTGTCATGTCATTATGTTACTATATTTTGGTGGTAAGTTAAACATAAGCCATACTTATTTTTCTGTTGCTAGCTTCTGAAAACGTTAAGTTAAACGTTTTTAGTGCGAAGTTCTAATTTGTGACTTCGTAGTTTAAATCGAGTCCAGTTATAGGCTTACCAAATTAAATACCAATCATTCAAAAAGGTCATGATTTCTCGAGAGTCCTTTATTATGAGCGTTAAAATATCAAAATCGGTTCAGAGCCATTTGATTTCAAACAGACAAAACATTTATAATTTAACCTTTAACGACCAAGCGACAGAGCTCGTCATCACGTGTGTTCGAAGAAAAAATAAAGAGGAAAATAAAGAAAGATGCTTATTGCAAATAAGATGTTTTTTTTATTTCCAAAAATAACGATGGATCATATAAATTACCTATTGTTGTACAGAATCTGAACATAAAAAAGATCATAAATAGTTTACCAAATACCGACGCGATCTATTTTTCTCCACAGTTGCGGTTGAACTTCGACGCCGACAAACAAATCAATGAATGACACATTGATTGACCTTAGAGACCTAGACCGCCTCTCAACATCCATTCTAGCTATAAACAAATAACCTTAGACGGGGTCGCTATTACAAAGCGATATACTAGGACAACAGGCTAGAACAGGAAGTTGTGTTATATAGATTGAAGACACAGCAGAGCACGTGGCTTTTCACTGAATGCGCATGTTCGATAATCGAAAAGACGGTCTAGTTCTAGAGAAGATACTAGGGTTTTATAAGATTGAAGATCATGTTTGATGTCATATTGATAAAACTCAGGTATCCAGTAGGTTGGATGCCGGTGCCAACATGTTTGGAAAAAAGACTGGGGGGGAGGAGGAAAAATGTGCGTTACAATGTTAGCACGAAAAAAAAAACAACCTGACGGTTCAAGTTGTTTGTCTAAACTTTATTAAACTAAGTAAGGCTTTTCATGCGCCTTCCCTTGATAATTTATCTACACTTATATTATAAAGAGGAAAACTTTGTTTGTTTGATTCTCAATGGTTTGATTGTAATGAATAGGCTCAAAAACGACTGGACCGATTTTAAAAATTCTTTCGCCATTCGACAGCTACATTATCCAACGAGTAACATAGGCTATATTTTATCCGGGTTCGGGCAGGAGTTCCCCCGGGACGCGGGTGAAACCGCGGGAAAACGGCTAGTCATGGATATAGACGAAGTGCTGCATTAAGGTAACTGGCTCCTAATATCTTGCATTCTCGTTTTCACTGACATAACATCAGCAAATTGACTAAAAAGAAAGAATATTCATCAAACACGGCTTGTTTAAGGCGGCTTCATGATTTAAGATTGAAAATATGGCAGAGAATTTGGATGATTGATTGACTTATACCTAGTAGATCAAAATAATGATCCTCAATTATTTGAAATTCGATTTGGCGTAATTTTCGTGGGCGTAATTCACCCACCATCTAGAATAAACAAATAAAGTGAATGTTTAAAATAAAGTAAATGATTCATGAAGAAAATGTCATATTTATGTTACTTTTGTCTGGCCCGAATCCACAACCAAAACGAATAATAAAGTATGAATGTAGTTGGAAGGTAACTTTTATGTCTGACTTCTTACAATTTTACTTTTGTCGTCGTTTATTGCTCCGTATCTCTGGGTAGCAGCGTGATGTTTGGCAAATAGGCTATTATCCAATACAAATAATTGCAAACAAATTCTTTAGCTTTATACGAAAAAGACCCTTAAAATGAAACAAAAAAAATCATAACTTTTTCCGATCAAAACGTAGCTTGGCATCGCCAACCAACCCCACGTAGGACCAGTAGTGGCGATGTAGTTACTAGGACGGCATAAAAACCCAGGAGGTTAGCCAGTAAGTAAAATTCATTTATTATTTTATTTTTATTTATTGAGATTTTTGTTCCTGGAATAAAATTAATTTCAATAAAAATATGCATTTTTTTTTTAATGAGTTGATCATTAGGATGTCATAAATTTGAAGAGGTCTAAATCATTTAACATAATCTCTATCTCGCTCATTAGGTTACTCTTTTGTCATAAGCATTTATGGCAATAATCATGTCAGCCGACGTCTAATCTAGGCCAGTGTGTCTTGCTGTATGTAGTGCCTATTTCAATACTGAACTTTAACTCTCTTCAACAATCCATACTAATATTATAAATGGGAAAGTGTGTCTGTCTGTCTGTCTGTCTGTATGTTTGTCTTTCTTTCACGGCAAAACGGAGCGACGAATTGACGTGATTTTTTCAGTGGAGATAGTTGAAGGCTTGTTGAAGGGATGGAGAGTAACATAGGATACTTCTCGCAAAAACAATAAGCTATGAAGGCAATGATACTTTCTTTTTCAGCAGTTACTACTGCTGAACAGTGTAATGCAAAAGTTTACTAACGCTTCTGCATTGTTCGCTGATTGGCCGAAAAAAATAAAGATTGTATTTACCACGAATAAATAAACTACTAAGGGCTGATTTTTCAATCATCAGTTAACTTATCGAGAAATAGATATGGCGGTTTGACATATTTTCTATACAAAATCTGTCAAAACGTCAAACATACTTTTCAGATAAAAGTTATCTGGCGATTGAAAAATCGGCCATATTTATGTCAAATATAGGGTAACCGTACAAATTATGTCATTTTAATAGAAGCGATGTTACTACCGCAAGTTTTTCCTCAATTTTATAATTATGATAAGATTAAATAAAATTGTAATATTTACCTATTTTATTTTTATTTCTAGACTTCACTCGATTTACAAAAATGGTGAGAATTGGTCTAACAACAAGTTATTATTGCATATAGCATACCAGGGCAACAGAGATAGAAAGATATTGAGGGTAGCATTAAATGTAGTTTGAAAGGGAGATATGTTTAGTGAAAGAGAAATATTGGGGGTGGTCAGGTAAGGGGCGGTAACTGAATGGAAAAAAGAGAAAGTAAGTGGAAGAAAGAGAGGCATAACGAAAACAATAGTCAGCATACGTTTGTTGTTATTATGATACCTTGAACAAAAAAAATGTAAAGTAGGTTAATTTAATATAATGCTTATTTGTATTATTTATGTAATAATAATGTTTTTTATATAAAAAAAACATTATTATTATTTAAATAAGCATTATGTTTTAATTTAATATTAACACTCTTATTTCCTAGCATCTTTTTGTAAAAACTATTATCATCCAAGGTAATACTTTCGTAGCTGCTACGTTACAGATAGAGCTACGGCATTCATACGTGCTACCAGTGCTACGCTAAAAGTTGAAGCACTCAGTTCTACAATGAAATAATTATTTAAGTGGATGTTTTAATAGATTTTCTTGTATTATTTTATTAAAGACTTGGTATTGTTAAATACTTACTATTTAGGTGTCCGAGCCTTTGCTTGACCCACTGGTGAGAGAACATCCTGGATTTTACGTGTAGCAACACTGTTTGTACCAATGAGCGCACTCTATGGCAAGTGGAGGGAGGCTACCGTCGCCTTCCCCCCCCCCTAGCCGCGCGGTACGTCGCAGCGCCGGGCGCTTGCGCTCCTCAGTACGTTTTGGATTTTTAACGTGTTAACACTGTTACGAAGTGAAAGAAAAAATACTTGGGATATTGAATCTACTCACAATTCAAGGTATGTTTATTGAAACTAAACAGGAAAGCCCTGTCCACTGGGTTCTAGTGCCTCACTTAATCGGGAAAGCCCCGATTTAGTTTATATCTTAATGTATAAGTATTGATGGATGGATGCACGCGTCTATCCTGCTAGGAAAGCCCTAGTATAGATGTGCAAATGCTCTTGCATGGGCTTTTGCATCGTCGCCTGAATATCAGAAAATTCTTGTGACATTTGCAGACGACGTGTCGTCTGGGCCAACAGACGACGTGTCGTCTGGGCCAACAGAAGACGTGTCGTCTGGGCCAACAGACGACGGCACCTTCGGAACTTCTCGATTTGAGCGATGTTCGCCTGCCCAGGCGACATGCAGCCATCTCTTGGCCTATGCATACTGCTCTTGTCACAACTTACTTGAGCTCGGGTTTGTCTGTTTGCAGATGACAACCACAATGGGAGAGCTAGTAAACTGGCGTCCGTCAACTGCCGATGAAAGTTGTTACCAAAGCCTACTACAAACACTAGATGCTCTGTACCCTGCTGACTGGCGAGACTGGGTGGTAAATGCTGTCAACTACAAGGATCTGTTCGGTGGAACCTTAGCGCCTGACACCGAAGCAAGGCTACGTTTTGCATTACCGACAGTGCGTCTAGCCAAAATTTTCCGCTGCGGAAATTCACTTAGCGAACGCTGTTATAGAAAGCTAAAAAGAAAACTGCTTGAGTGGCCAATTGGTTTAGCCCTTATATATCAACCGCTATCTATTATGACTAAAATTCATCCAGTCGGTGTACAAAATAGATTTGAGGCCACGTTGCCATCCCTAAAGCCATACTTCATATCCCGCAAGGAAACTTCGGATGCTCTGAAAGCTGAGGCTGAAGAAGACAATGCTACGTCTGGTTCGTCGCGTGCTTCCAAGAGACACTGCAGTCCGGAACCACAGCCTAACCCTAAAGTCCCTAGAACCTCAGACAGTTTCTCAGCGGAATCCCTAAAGGACTATATGCGCCAACAAAATGAAATCTTAGGAAGATTGTGTGAACTTACCTATGGCCTATCGCGACAACCCCCGACGACGTCGCAGACTGAAGTGCATGTAACTTCAGAAGCGGACTCAACAGCTGACGAAGCAGATGAAGGTTGGAACGCCCCACCTTTAGGAGAGGAAGGAGGGGAAAGTGTAGAAGAAGAGATTCTTCTTGACTTTGCACCTGAGACGAAAGAGAGTGAAGGAAAAATCAGCAAAGCGTCTGAGAAGTTAGTGGAAGAAGGTACCCACTGCCAAAAGCTGGAATCTGACGGTTGGAAAAACATTAGATACGCGGAGGTCCAGAAACAATTCCAAGCAACGCCTGTGTTCACTGCGCTTAAACTAAACGGACATCTGGCAACAGTATCTCCTCAGTGGCAACTAGTCTCAGTCCTGGAAAAAATGGACATGTGCTTAGGGGCTATAACCCACGGTTTGTTGCAACAGCGCAAGGAATTTATAGAGGCCTGTACCAGCGCGCCTCCGGAAGTAAAAGCGTACCTCACAAAAAACCTGGCTATGAAAGATAACGCCCCATTCCGGAGAGTTTCGGATGCCCTACTCCAATACACTTGTGGGAAAAGGGCAGAGGTTCTGGAGCAAAGAAGAGCCATCTTTAAGCCTCAGAACAAAACCATAAGCGACCTATTACATGCCATCCCACCTTCCACAACCCATCTGTTTGCGGAACCACAGCTGTCCGATTTAATTAAAGAACAAGGAGGAGTATCAAAAGTGTTTCCAGGAAAATTCAAAAAACCCACACAATTTGTCCCAAAACCTAAAAATAAACAGAACTCCAAAGAAAAGCGGCCATTTCGTAAACCAAACTTTCAGAACTCCGATAGAGCGCCCACACGTATTTCCAATCAGCGACCACCGCCAAAAAATAAAAGGAGATATGATGGGAAAAAATACTAAATTTCAAGCCGGACAGGTCAGTATTAAATATCATGAGTGGGAAAGCCTAGGTGCCCCACGCTGTATCTTATCAATAATATCCGGTTATCGCATCCCATTCATAAAACGTCCGCCATCGTATCGACTTGATAGGGACACTTGCGCCCGACATAAAATCAAGGTTTCGACGGACATGTCGAAAGAAATCGGAAAGTTAAAACAAATGGGGGCAATACGCAAGTGTCATTACGAAACTGGCCTCCTGTCCAACATATTCCTCCGACGGAAGGCAGACGGCTCAAAGAGACCAATTTTCGATTTAAGAAAACTTAATTTATATTTACATCCTCCAAAATTCCGTCTCATAAATCATCACAGAATCCCAGAATGCTTGAATGTTACAGATTATATGACTAAAATTGATCTATCTCAAGCTTATTTTCATATTCCGATTGCTCAAAGCCATCGGAGATACTTAGCCTTCTCTTACGCTGGCATCACCTACGAAATGACCTGTCTGCCTTTCGGACTAGCGACTGCTCCTTGTGCGTTTGCTAATGTCTCTAACTGGTTGGCAAATTGTTTCAGGAAACAATCGATCCGAATGATCGTCTACTTGGACGACTTTTTGCTGATGCATACGGATCCTTATACCCTCAAAAAACAAACTCAGTATGTCACGGACCAACTGATCAAACTAGGTTGGTGCATAAATCAAGAAAAGTCTGTGTTGACCCCTACAAAATGTTTGGAATATCTAGGACTGGTGTGGAATACTCGCAACAACACCAAAAGCCTCACGCCCTGCAAAATAACCAGAAACCGTACTTTGCTAGAAAAGACCCTACAAAAGAACTGGTGGACGTGGCAAACAGCAAAAGTCTTATTAGGCAACATCAACTTCGCCTCCTGCGTAGTACCATACGGACGTCTTCATTGCAGAAGGCTCCAGATAGAAGCAAACAAGCTCCCAGAGGAAGACCGCAACAAACGACACATGCTGCCCGCATCCGTGAAAGAAGAACTGTGTTGGTGGAGAAAGAACATAGCGCGGAAATCGCCAATACACCACCAAGATCCTACCATATTCGTAAGCACGGACGCAGCCGAATTGGGTTGGGGAGCCACGGTCAACGGAGTCAAGCTAAGTGGTCTCTGGAACCAAACTCAACGCAAATGGCACAGCAACCAGAAGGAATTATGGGCGCTGACAGAAGTGCTGAAGATAATGGGTCCCAAACTCGCAAATCAAACAGTAATGGTACAAACAGACAACAAAACCGTAGTAGCTTATATGACGAAGGAGGGGGGAACGAAGTCTTTGAGACTCCTCCAAACGACGTTCAAGATCTTCCACCTCACAGATTCATTCAACATACATCTGATTGCCCGGTACCTCCCTGGTCGATACAATCTGATGGCCGACAGCCTATCCAGAGAAAACGAATTGCCAGAGTGGACCCTGACGGCGGACATCTTAAAAGTGATCTTTCGGCGATTTGGAACTCCTTCAATAGACCTCTTTGCAAGCCAAAGATCTGCGGTTGTGAAGAATTATGTCAGCGAGAATGCTCAAGACAAGAACTGCGTGTTTGTGGATGCGTTCAGCCGGACGTGGAATTACGAACTAGGCTGGATATTCCCACCACCTGCTCTAGTACCTCGCGTCCTACGACACTTACAGAGGAGCACAGGAGTATATTTACTAGTAGTACCCAAATGGGAAAAGACCTTCTGGAAGGCCGACCTGAGGCAACGAGCTTTGTGTACACCTCTAACAATTTGGCACACCCGCAGACATCTAGTAGATCTCGCAACCAACAAACCCCCTGTAGCAGCCAACAAACTATCTTTGCAGGTCTGGAAGGTTCAGGCTGGTGCGGTCTAATCGACTCCTGGCCCGACGAAAACAAAAAGCTACTTGAGTCTACTTGGAGAAAATCAACACTTAAAACTTACAAACCCGCCTGGGAAAGATGGCGAAAGTGGTCCCAGACTCAGAATTGTAATACTGCAAACCCAGGGCCGAACGATCTGGCCAAGTTCATCTGTCACTTACATATGAAAATAGGCCTAGCGCCTAGAACTATAGCCGTCCATAAATCAGTAGTCACTACATTCGCCAATCCTATGAATGCAAACGAGCTTAATAAACATCCTTTGGTCCGCCAAATTCTGAAGGCCGTAGCCTTAAGTAAACCTCCCCCTCAGAAGTCCCTAACTTGGGAGGTCGGGGAATTAATTGAATATCTGCAACATTACTCTGTGAATGTCGACAGTATATTCCAGGTGTCTCGGCATGTAGCAGTTTTGCTACTTTTGGCTACAGGACGAAGGGTCCACGACCTGACTCTCCTAGATATAAGCGCCGCCTCCTTAGAAAGAGTTGACGATTCTCTAATCTTCTGGCCCAAATTTGGTTCGAAGACAGACTGTGCGACATATCGCCAATCAGGCTGGAAGTTGTCGAGTAATGAGGTCCACAAGTTGAATCTTGTTTTTTGGATTGAAACGCTTATAACCGTATCAGAAACTCGCAGGTCAAGTAAAAATAATGTTACAAGTCTTTTCATTACTACGCGAGGGAAAGTCGGTCCTGCCTCCCGTACTGTTATAGCCGGATGGATAAGAACAATCTTTAAGGAGGTTCATATTCAGGACTCACCTGGGAGCCTTCGGTCAGCTGTTAATAGTGCCAATTGGAAGAATAATCATATGGACCTAGATGAAATACTAAAGCGAGGCAATTGGCAAAGTAAATACACATTCCTCAAACATTATTTTAAAGAAACTGCGAATCATCAGCGACCTAACCAATCTACGGTTAACATTGCTGATTCTTTTTCACCATTATAGTCAAACATTTACTTTAAAAAGTTACAAAAACTGATCGACTTAACTAATGGTATTCTGATTAATACTTTTTTCATTACTAAACATTATGTTCAAAACCTAATATCCGAATTATTCGGAGTCAAAATCCGTGTGTCGGAACTACTTTCTGAATGCTGTCGCTCATACTCATTATTCTGTGTGTTTTGCCTATTTTGATTTGTCACTGCCTATACATTCGATTACATTAAAATCTAAATAATGTTCTGAATGAGTTTCATTTTTGGGGCTGTTCGTCACAGCCTTTGAATACCCAGTTCTAAGATCACAGTACGTCATAATCGCAGCGCCAGCAGAAAATAAACACTTCTCACCAGTGGGTCAAGCGAAGGCTCGGACACCTAAATAACACCGTTTTCCCCCCGAAGGGTAGAAAACGAATATTTAGGTTCCAGCCGAAGCTTGACCCACTAAGATTTCACAATCTTGCTGGCTTATAAGTACTGAGGAGCGCAAGCGCCCGGCGCTGCGACGTACCGCGCGGCTAGGGGGGGGGAAGGCGACGGTAGCCTCCCTCCACTTGCCATAGAGTGCGCTCATTGGTACAAACAGTGTTGCTACACGTAAAATCCAGGATGTTCTCTCACCAGTGGGTCAAGCTTCGGCTGGAACCTAAATATTCGTTTTCTACCCTTCGGGGGGAAAACGGTGTTATTTTCCAATCTTAATTATTTTTTCCGTACGGGCTGGGCTTAGTTCACGGTGTTTGAAGAAAGTTAGCTGAAAAGTATGGTCGAAACACTATTGATCCACTGGGTTTTCAATGAATACTAATTATTTATTTCATAATTAGTTATTCATGGTAGGTAGGTAAGCACATAATATGCTGGCGATTTATTTAAATAATGTTTTGACCTTCTAACTTCACAGGACCAACATAAACTTCAACCCCTTAGTGTTTGATTATCTCCTAGTACGTGTGCAGATTCAGGAACTTGCGGATATTTTAACGCGTGGCTTTTGTACTGAAGTTAGCAATGGAAAATCCGCAAGCTTGGAAATAATTATAAACTGTTTATAATTTCAACTGTGATTTTAGACTAGTTTAAAATTAACATCAGTTTATGAAGTTTTAGTTGTAGTGCCCTTAAGGAATACTACCGAATAATCGTGTAGTTTTGAAATTGAGCATAGTTATTCTTTGAGATATGTATTATTTTTTTCCAATTTTTTGAATACCGATTAAATAAACTCTTTTGCAAAAAAAACGGATTTTTTTTCTCTACTTCAATGAAGAAGAATAAGAAATAGGTTTTATTAATTTGACGATGTATTGGCATGTTATTTGAAGCATCCTGGCATGATTCTTTACGTTCCAAATTTAAAATTAATAAAAGAAAAATAATGATTATTGTGGATTGTTGAGTCATCCGTCTCAACCTCGCCGGGCGCGCGCCGCGCGTCACCGGCAGTGAACGAGGGAAGCGGGGGACGCGGCTCGCCAGCCGGTCCACGGCCGAGCCCGCGCCCCGCACCACTGACAGTCAGCTGTTGCACGCCTCTACGCACGGCTGCGCTTACGCATCTTTTACGCATTTTTCTTGTTGTCTTATTAATTATCAATAATTTTGTATTTAGCATAGTAGATTCAATAGATTCTTGTTATACAGTCCACTGCATTTCATTTAACTCTCCATCCGTCGCGTTTATTGGTCCTTCTACCGTTAACATTTGAACCGACCGAACAAAGAACATTCGAAAAATCAACGGACAACGGTCAACCGTCGGTTTGGAGAACAAAGGACTTCGTCTTCGAGCTCAAGTTTCGCAAACGGTCTTCATTTCTTCGTGTCTTCGCCTGCATTTGGTCATCGTGATCTTCGATACAGCAGCAGTTGTCTTCATCGAGGTCAAATCCAACGGGCGGCGCAAGAAAAAATCGTCGAGACTTCGGAACAAGAAGATTCGTCAAGATCCTGTCTACTCTTCGGTCTACGCTTCATAGTCATCAGCTCATCATCAGAGGTTGACAG
Source organism: Athetis lepigone (assembly GCA_033675125.1). NCBI lineage: Eukaryota > Metazoa > Arthropoda > Insecta > Lepidoptera > Noctuidae > Athetis > Athetis lepigone. The sequence continues at coordinate 24,437,741 of CM066219.1, read as the reverse complement.
CATAAAACCGTGAGAACGTTCCAATTCCTTTTTTCCTACATTTTGCCCTATTTGCTTGTCTACTTTTTGTAGTTTTCTTTCCATTACTTTTGTCCATCATCCATAATCTTCAGTTTATCAGCTTGTTTAAACAGCTAGTTGTCTTTTATTGCATAGAATACAGTACCAAAGTTTAAATTTGCCAGTTACAAATAGTGATTTTAATAATTATTTTTTCAGTGAGTCAATTAAAATCTTACAGTTATTTTATGTTCAATACAATTGCAATTCCATATAATTTATAAACTCTAATACATATTATTTACATTATTCCATTAATTTAATTGAATTCATTTTATTTTTTAGTATCGGGTAGATGAAGTATTGCATCAGCCGTTAAGCACTATTAAGCTTTTTTCATTTGAAACGCCTAGCGCTTTTATCATAGCAACGTATCATCGAACTGTGTAAATTTCTTGGTCATACTCGCTACTTTTTGCTATTAATTAAATAAAAGTAACTTAACTTATACATAAATTTTTTCTTCACTTCTGCTTCTTTTCTTTCCGCTACATCAGCAAACTGTCATGGCTGACATAAAAAGCTTTATTAAGAAGCGAGCTTCAATTAAAGCCAAATTAACGCAGTTTAATTCTTATTTAAACATTTCTAAGTCTTGTGAAAAGTTAAGTGAGGTGCAAATCATAGAAATCGAATACCGTCTTAACATATTTGAAAGCTTATATGAGAAATATGACTCATTGCAGGATGAATTGGAGGCGTTGGTGGAGGACCCCAGCGAGCAATATGCCGAGCGCGAGGAGTTCGAAAAGCTGTACTACGGCTTGGTGGCTTCTGCACGGCAGCTGATCAGCGGCGCAAGGAAGCTTCTGGAGGGGGATTCCGCAAACGAGGTGGATTCTTGCATTAGTAGTACACACAAACACAATTCAATACGTTTACCAAAAATTGACTTACCCAAATTTTCAGGCAGCTATCATGATTGGCTGGAATTTAGGGATACTTTTGTGTCTATAGTACATAACAACAAGAGTTTAGATAAAATTAATAAGCTTCATTATTTACGTGCTTCCTTAAAGGGTAGCGCTTCTCTTGTCATAGACAACCTCGACTTCAGATCAGAAAACTACGACGCTGCCTGGAAGTTACTCTGTGACAGGTATGACAACAAAAGATTGCTTGTCAACAACCATGTGCAAGCACTCTTTAACGTTCAGCCAATTGATAGGCAATCAAGTAAGTCATTACGACACATAATAGATGTTACAAACAAAAATCTTAGAGCATTAGCAACCCTTGGTCAACCAGTTGAGAACAGCTTCGTGGATGTACTTATCATTTATATAATGACCAGTAAGCTCGACCAAACCACTAATCTTAAATGGGAAGAGCACAGAAATACTTTTGTGGAACCTCCAACTCTATCTGCATTCACTAATTTTATCAGTAACAGGGCTGATTTACTTGAGACAATGGAGGAGTCTAAACCTATAGTTGTAGCTAACACTGCATCTAACACAACTTCAGATAAACCTAAAAATAAATCTGTATTACCAGAGAAGTCGTTAAAACCTTTGACTTGTCCCATGTGTCGTCAAGATCATTTTATTTTTACTTGTGAGCAGTTCAAGAGTCTTTCAGTACAAGATCGAATTAAAAAGGCTCAAGGTTCGAATATTTGCATGAATTGTCTTCGTCCAGGTCATATTTCTTCTAAATGTAAACTAGGTCATTGTAAATATTGTCGTCAAAAACACAACACTCTTTTACACGTAGATAGTGACAATGTTATTCCTAGTGCACACAACACTGCATTATCAGCCACACAATCGTCTTCATCTCGAATCATTTTACTGTCCACAGCGCTCGTGAGGGTGACTGATGCAGACGGTAATCACCATACTGCACGGGTCTTGCTGGACAGTGGCAGTACCATCAATTTCATTTCGGAGGACTTTGTTCGTAAGCTGCATATTCCTACCTACATTACCAACACCAAGGTAACGGGTATCAATTCCATATCTACTAGTTGTAGTCAGGGGTGCTCAGTGTCGTTAAAGTCAATTGACGACAGTGGGTACGAACTGAAACTTGATTGTTTCGTATTGCCTAGAGTATCAGCATCAGTTCCTCATACTTATGTTGATACCAGCAACATACGTATACCTACGAACGTTCGTTTAGCTGACCCCACTTATTATGTTCCGTCTTCGATCGACGTCCTTGTCGGTGCGGAAGTCTTTTGGGGTATCGTAGGCACCGGACGTATCGCTTTAGGTACTCATCAGCCCACTTTACTTGAGTCAAAACTAGGTTGGCTCATTTCGGGTGCATATTATCAATCGCCATCGGATACCTCTTCGCATGTTTGTATGCATACTGACAACTTACAAATGAATTTAAATCGGTTTTGGGAATTAGATTCTGTGTCGTCTATGCATAACCATACAGGTGAAGAGAGGTCCTGTGAACAACATTTCATTGATACCACATATCGCAATTCAGATGGGCGATTTGTGGTAACTATTCCTTTTAAAGAATCACCAGACGTGTTGGGTGATTCATACATGTTGGCTAAACAGCGGTTTCTATCTCTTGAACGTCGTTTGGGTAGAGATGCTCGCCTTAAAAGCCTATACATTGACTTCATTAACGAGTACCTAGAGCTTGGACACATGTCCGAGTCTTCTGGGCGTTCACTCGACTCATCATGCTCAAATTATTTACCGCATCATAGTGTCTTAAAGGAGTCAAGAACTAGCACCAAATTAAGGGTAGTTTTTGACGCCTCTGCTAAAACTAAGTCAGGCAAGTCTTTTAACGACATACAGATGGTTGGTCCCACTATCCAGGATGATTTATTGTCAATATTGCTTCGGTTCCGTCAGCATAAAATAGTCATCAGCGCGGACATTGAAAAAATGTACCGACAAACTCTTGTTCACGATAGTAATCGTCCTTTACAAAAAATCCTTTGGAGAGCAGAACCAACACATCCGTTAAAAGAATATACCCTTAATACCGTTACATATGGTACAGCATCAGCACCATTTCTGGCCACTAGGTGTTTACTTCAACTGGCTGAAGAGTGCTCAGATCCTTCAACCAAGTTTTCGATTGCACGTGACTTTTACGTGGACGACTATCTGTCTGGTGGATCATCTGTTTCAGAAACGTTGGAAAAAGCCTGCAGTGTTGACGGCGTTCTTCGATCAGCCAAGTACAATCTTCGGAAATGGCGGTCGAATTCAAGTCAGGTCCTGCAGGCACTTAGCGGTGAAACTGATGCTTCTGATGTTATGTTCCTGAGCGACAGCGAGCAGTCAAAGACTCTGGGCCTTCTATGGAACAGCTTGAGTGACACGTTTTCTTTTTCACTTAGTATAAATTTTACTGAAAAGGCTACTAAGCGTCACATCTTGTCCGTCATAGCGCAAATCTTTGATCCTGTTGGTCTGGTCGTTCCATGCATAGTGGAAGCCAAAATAATTATGCAGCATCTATGGCTGGCTAAATGTTCTTGGGATGAGCTTGTTCCCGCGCACATTCAGTATGCTTGGAATGACTTCCAAAATAGTCTGCACCTTTTGAATGAGTTCAAGATACCTCGTTGGGTGGTGTGTGAATCTGCGTTCCGTTTGCAGCTGCACGTATTTACTGACGCTTCCGAAAAAGCATATGGGGCGTGTGTTTATGTTCGCAGCGTTACAAGAAACGGCGAGGTCACAGTACATCTTCTTACCGCTAAAAGCAAGGTAGCTCCGATCAAATCCACAACCATACCGCGGCTTGAGCTGTGTGGTGCTTTGTTGGGTTCGCGATTGTACTCAAAGGTTCGTCAGTCACTTACCTTACATTTCGATGAAATCCATTTTTGGTGTGATTCCACGATCGTCTTGGGATGGCTATCTACTTCGTCAAACCAATTAAAACCATTCGTTCGTCATCGGGTCTCTGAAATTCAGGAAACTGTAGGAGGGGAGGCTTGGAAATATGTTCCGTCAGCTGAAAACCCCGCAGACCTCGCTTCGCGTGGACTTAAAACTGACAAACTTTTATCATCTTCAATGTGGTGGTCAGGCCCACAATTTCTTAAAAACGATAGGTCGTCATGGCCGCAATTCCCTGAATCACACCATAACATCTCCGAATTACCGGAAACAATCACTTCTCATGTTTCGTATCATGTTATTGAAAATTCTATTGGCGACTTATGGTCAAGGTTTTCAAACTTCAATAAAATACAGCGTGTGACGGCATATGTCATACGATTTATTTATAAATGTAATAAAAAATCAGTTGAGTTTGGTTCACTAACTTCTACTGAACTTAACAATTCCTTAAACATCTTATTACAACTTAGCCAAATGGAATCTTTCTGGGAAGAGTACCAACTACTTAAATCAGGTAAACAGTTGCCCGCAAAAAACAAACTCTTATCATTGTCTCCTTTTTTTGATAACGCTTCTAACCTCATTCGTGTTGGGGGAAGATTAAATAATTCATTTTATGATTACAATATTAAACATCCAATTTTATTATCGAGTTCTCATACAATTTGCATTCTCTTGTTCAACATGTATCATTTACGCCTTCTGCATGCTGGACCTCAGCTTTTGTTAGCCACTGTTCATCATCACTACTATCCCATTGGAGGTAAGAACTTGGCAAAAAAGGTCACGCATCAATGCGTTAAATGTTGCAGGGTCAAGGCTAATACAATTCAACCTGTCATGGGTAACCTTCCAAAGCAACGTTTGCACTTAGAGTTTCCCTTCTTAGACACAGGTATAGACTACGCCGGTCCCATCATGATAGCTGACCGGAAAGGCCGAGGGTGTAGACTCATCAAATGTTTTATTTGTGTGTTTGTGTGTCTAGCTACAAGAGCCATCCATCTCGAGCTTGTGTCGGACCTTACAAAGGAAGCTTTCTTAGCTGCGCTTAATCGCTTTATTGCTCGAAGGGGAAAACCACGCAACATATTTTCCGATAACGGTACAACGTTTGTCGGCGCTTTCAATGAGTTGGCCAAGCTGCTTTCTCAAGACTTAAACCTTAACTCTATCGACCCTGGCATAAACTTCTCATTTATTCCTGCATACACCCCACACTTCGGTGGCTTATGGGAGTCTGCAGTGAAATCTACCAAACATCATCTCCGACGGACTTTAGGTTTAACAAACCTAACTTTCGAGGAGATGGCTACCTGTTTAATACAAGTTGAGGCTATCTTGAATTCAAGACCTATAACTCCATTGTCCAACGATCCTTCCGACCTCGCTCCTTTGACACCTGCTCATTTCCTCATTGGTCGTTCTCTAATAATGCTGCCTCATCCACAGATCCAGAACGCCAACGTCAACAGCTTAAAGCGATTTCATCGCATTGAATATCTGAAGCAACACTTCTGGGCTCGCTTCTCACATGAATATGTTTTGTGGCTACAGGAGAGAACGAAGTGGCGTCGGTCGTCTGGCGAGCTCAAGGAGGGAACAATGGTCGTCGTAAAAGACAATAACTTACCACCTCTTATGTGGCTTCTAGGACGCATCAAACATGTTCTCCCAGGCAGAGATGGCGTCGCGAGGGTCGCCGACATCCTCACCAGGAAGGGAGTCATCCGGCGCGCCTTCAACACCATCTGCCCGCTGCCCGTCACCACTGTTGAAGACTCTTCAACGGGGGGAGCATGTTGAGTCATCCGTCTCAACCTCGCCGGGCGCGCGCCGCGCGTCACCGGCAGTGATCGAGGGAAGCGGGGGACGCGGCTCGCCAGCCGGTCCACGGCCGAGCCCGCGCCCCGCACCACTGACAGTCAGCTGTTGCACGCCTCTACGCACGGCTGCGCTTACGCATCTTTTACGCATTTTTCTTGTTGTCTTATTAATTATCAATAATTTTGTATTTAGCATAGTAGATTCAATAGATTCTTGTTATACAGTCCACTGCATTTCATTTAACTCTCCATCCGTCGCGTTTAGGATTATTCTAAAATTGCTTTACTAATGGCGCGAATTGCTGAAACGATTTTTAACTAATTACGATATTTTAAAACTTTTTGGATAATTTCTGCAAATTAAACAATTTAATCTTTCTTTTTACATTAAATATCACTTTTTGATATGAGTGATAAAGCGATAAGGGCCGGTAAAATTATAGCCCTACTTGAAGAAGGTTGTTCGCAAACTTACGTGTCTCAGCGGCTAAATGTGAGTCGTTCAACTGTCCAGAGGACTTGGCAACGGTATCAAGAGACCGGTTCGGTCGAAAGAAGACCCGGTTCGGGAAGAAAACGATGCACAGAACCAAGAAATGACCGCTTTTTGGTGAGTCAGGCGTTGCGGAATCGTAAAGCGTCAAGTGTGGACCTGAAGACGAGCCTTGAAGAAGTAAGAGGAGTAGAAGTTAGCTTGTGGACGGTCAGGAGGAGGCTTTTGGCTGCCAATATCAGGAGTTACCGCCCAGCTCGGGGCCCTAAATTACTCCGTGAGCACCGTGTTGCTCGACTTCAGTTTGCTCGGAACTGTGCTTCATGGACTCTGGAGGACTGGAATAAAGTATTGTTTTCTGATGAAGCTAGAATCTCTTTGTGTGGAGAGGACCGACGCCGGCGAGTGCTGCGAAGACCACGGGAACGCTATGCGGAAGTGTGTTTCGAAGAAATCACTCCTTATGGCGGAGGCTCCGTTATGTTTTGGGCAGCAACTAATTCGACGGAGCGTACGGAGTTAGTTTTTATAGAAAATGGAACATTAAATGCACACCGGTACATAATGGAAGTCCTAATTCCATATGCACAACCCACATTGACTGCACTTGGGGAAGATTCCATTTTCATGGACGACAATGCCCGCCCGCACCGTTCTGGCGACGTGGAAGCGTACATGCAAGAAGCTGGGATCCGTCGTTTAGATTGGCCAGCTCGAAGTCCTGACCTCAATCCAATTGAACATGTCTGGGATGTTCTAAAGAGACGGGTAAGATCAGTGCAACCTGCTCCACAAAACACCAGGGAGCTAAAAAGAGTCATTGCAGAAGAGTGGGAACGTATTTCTCAAAACGTTATTAAAAATATCGTGGAAAGCATGCCCAGAAGGATTCAAGCTGTGATTTCGGCAAGAGGAGGTCACACTTGTTATTAGGTTTTTACATTTGTAACTTTATTTAATTAAAAAAAGTAAAAAATAAATCTTGTCTTCATTGCCTATTACACTTCTTATATTGCTTGGGCGTATACATCGATTTAAAGAATCCATCGTTTTTTTTCTTTTAATTGCCCGAATTCATTTCACGCGCATTAATTTACACGATTATAAGTATACAGACTACGTCAAAGAAATAAATTTCATTTAATTGATTCAAATCGACCTTAGAACGTAAATTTCCTTAGGTGCCCGTTTTTTTTGCAAAAGAGTGTACTTTTATTAGACCAACAGTCAGAAATTGAAAACTTTTTTTGTGTGATTATTCCATTTGGAAAGTTGGTACCTATACTATTTGATAGCATCAATGTCATTATTTTAGCTACAATTTAGACTTCTACAATGTAAATATTATTGCGTCAGTGGCGCCACCTAGGGCGTTCAGAACTTATAGATCTTAGGTACTTAGAAGTAGACTGTTTTCAGTCATGTCGTCCTAGTAAACATGCGGAACAACCGTGTTGCGGGAAATTCCTGCGTTTGTTTTGTTCGGTTAAAAGCTTCGGGAAATCTGATTAAATTAAACTAAAATAATCGGTTAATTTTTTTTAAATGGGGTATTTTCATAAAATTTGTAGTATTTAATGTCCTTCCAAATGAAAAATATAATCTACCATTTGAGAACCAAAACACAATGTATATATTTTTTCCAACTTCCAACTACTTAGAATTAATTAATTACTATTGTGGGTTCATCTATAGATTTACTCTAATATTTAAGAAAATAATGAAACCATTTTTACTTTTATTTTTGTTTGTAGATAATTAATTATATATCAACTCTGAAAATTCTAGATAAAATCCCTCTATATTATATTACAAACAAAACATCATCATCACCCAAGCTTTTTCCCAACTATGTTGGGGTCGGCTTCCAGTCTAACCGGATTCAGCTGGATAAGGCTTCGTTCACACGGCAATATCCTGCACGTTTTTCTGCAGTATACGTCTTGTCGTATGAATAGCGACCATACAACAAAATAGATCCATTCACACGACGATAGTACTGCAAAAAAACGTGTACCGCTTATACGTTTAAACGCATTTACGTGGAGCGACTGCCAATCAGACCTCCACAACTGTGCGACACGATACCTCTTGGTTAGACTGGTCAGACTTTCTGGCTTACCCGTAACGACAACCGGGACCAACGGCTTTACGTGCTTTCCGAGGCACGGGATGTCAGTGATGTCTAAAATAAACTGTAAATTGAATTGAATTGAAAAAGTCACATTGGTACTTGCCCGGATTCGAACACACAACCTCTTACACGGAGGCGGGTGCCTTATCCACGGGGTCATCACAACACATAGGACAGAGTCTTTCTATGAATATAAAATTTATTTTTATGGTACACGGTGATCTCAGGATATTATACACCATTCTTTCGACTTTCACGACCAATCTAAGCTAATATTACAAAGAGTTGAATCTTGCCTTGCTCAGATTTTGTATTAGATGTGATTGAGTGCAAAAAAAAGTATAACAATACTTTTATTAGCTGTTCAAACTAAACCAATGAACAAATTCATCTATACTATCTATACTAATATTATAAAGAGGTAAAATTTGTAAGTTTGTAGGTTTGTAAGTTTGTATGTAGGGGGTAATCTCTGGAACTACTGGTTCGATTTGAAAAATTCTTTCAGTGTTAGATAGCCCATTTATCGAGGAATGCTATAGGCTATATACCATCACGCTACGACCCACGGGAGCGGAGCAGTAACGAAAAATGCGGGTGAAACCGCTGGGGACAGCTAGTTACATTATATTTATTCATTGATGTTCTCTTCCAAAAAAAAAAATCTCCTTTGCCAAGTAAACTAATATAAGTTCTCTAAAAAGTATCCTTCAACCGCAGGACATTTGTATATCAGCGATGAAAGAGAAGGACATAGAAGGGAAATTACGAGGAGTGACAAATGAGTGGTCAGTTCACGAGCTGACCTTCCAAACGTTCAACAATCGCGGTGAGCTGCTACTGAGGGGCGATACCACTGCTGAGACCATCGGCCAACTGGAAGACAGCCTTATGATTTTAGGGTCACTGCTATCTAACCGGTAATTATTTATAGTTTTTGTTGCTGAATATATTATCCAACTGTATTAAATTAGCTGTAATTTTAAATGGATTCCTTTGCTATCTTCGAATAAATACTAAATTCTTAAAGCAATAATTTATAATTATAATTTCTGCTCGCCCCAGTTTCACACGAGGAATGTTTGTGTTTGAAATCGGCATTTTTCTACTGTTTGCGTTTTAGACCTTCACTTTTCTTATGAATCACCCTATTAGCAAAGACGCCGTTCATTAGTTTTTGTATTATAATAAACATATTAAAGATAATATAAACCTTCGAACATAATAGCAGCCCGACAGCCAGCTGCTGCTTGGTGAATTAATTATTTTTTTAACGTTTATAGCTACAACGCTCCGTTTAGAAAACAAATCCAACAATGGCTGTATGATCTTCAAAGCACTAACGAGATCCTTGAAAGATGGCTCCTAGTACAAAACATGTGGGTCTACCTCGAAGCCGTGTTCGTCGGTGGTGACATCGCCAAACAACTGCCAAAGGAAGCTAAGAGATTTTCCAAAATTGACAAATCCTGGCAGAAGATCATGCAAAGAGCCCATGAAACTCCTGGCGTAGTATCCTGCTGTGTAGGAGATGATCTTCTCAGACAATTACTCCCGCATCTTCAAGAACAGTTAGAGCTTTGCCAGAAGAGTCTCAGTGGCTACCTAGAAAGGAAAAGGACTATGTTTCCGAGATTCTTCTTTGTGTCCGACCCTGCGTTACTGGAAATTTTGGGCCAGGCATCTGATTCTCATACTATACAGAATCATTTGCTGTCTATATTTGATAACATCAGATATGTTAAATTTCATGATATTGGTGAGTAGATATATTAAGTATAATAAATAAAGTACGCGATCTTAGTTACTTTGTATATCTCAATTAAAATGTTTGTAAAGTTACTAACGCACACAAAATTATGTCTCACATAGTAGGTACCTATGTATATATTTAATATTATTATTGTTCGAGCCACAACGTCAATCAATTTATTGTGATATGTAACAATTTTCTGAACTAAAGTTAACATAAAAATTATTACTCATTTCAGAATACAACAAAATGATAGCAATACTGTCATCTGAAAGTGAAGAAATAAAGCTGGAGCGCCCAGTACGAGCAGAGGGTTCCGTAGAGACGTGGTTGACCTCGCTTCTGCAGTCAGCTCAAGGCAGCTTGCATTCCATCATCAGAAATGCAGTAGCTGTGATCAACGACCCTGCCTTTAATCTACTTCTGTTCTTAGATAAAATGCCTGCACAGGTAGGCACTTATTTTTTTTTTACATAAATAGGCCCATTATTATATATATTTTATTTATGTTATTTATGTTTATGACTTGATCTTTTTGTCTTAATTTGAATTAACATTTAAACAACAATTTAGCATTTAACTTTTTAGAAAATTCGTATCGGTTACGTGGTTCACCATAACTGTTCCTGTATCTCAGTTTATTCGCACCTATACTAGGAAGTAAGGAGATGCAGGAGATCGATCTTTTGTGTGCATTTTAAAATCACGGGGTCGGAGTCATACAGGGCCGTAGAGGAAATCTATAAAGTATTCAACAAATATATTTTTGTATGTACATTTATATTTAATTCAAACAAATAGTGTCCAAATCGTTATATGTATGAGAAAAAAAGCTTAATCCAGTTTCACTTAAAAATCTTGATTTTTGAAAATCTTGAAATTCCTACCATCCCTTGTAGGTTATCTTAATTTTTATTATTAGTAGGTAATCTTAATTTTTATTTAATTCTACAGATTGGTCTCTTGGGAATACAAATAATATGGACGAGAGATGCTGAATTAGCCTTAATGCAAGCTCGCCAGGACAAGAAGATTATGATGGAAACCAACAATAAGTTCTTGGAGTTATTAAACACACTGATCGACCAAACCACAAGAAACCTAACGAAGATAGAAAGAATAAAATTCGAGACTCTCATTACTATACACGTACATCAGCGAGACATTTTTGATATGCTGGTAAGTATATCAACTTGTTGCATTGCATAATCGATTCATTAATTGCAACACAACATAATACATTATTATAAAGACGTCCATTCATGAAGTGGGTTCACGGAAAGTGAAATTACTACACTAAGGTCATATCCCTTCCGGGTCATATTGCCCTAGTGACTGCCTCTATAAATAACGATCGGAGGGTAGTTCAATTACCGCGTCAACGGCGCGTTAGTGTTCCACGCGCGCCTCAAAGAGAAGGAGTCAGCACAGGAAGGGGCCCAACAGGGCCAACGCCTGCCGGGGTTGCGGAATGTTTATAATAGTTACCGTGACCCTGGAACATAAAGGGCAATCGAAGGAACATGAGTGGGTTTTATATAGTCAGTAAGAATCTGACATTCTGCCCTCCCGCCGCACCCAGGACGGGAGCAGTCATTGGATGATTTCCCACAAAAAAAAAGGTAGTTCAATTAGGAAATCTATGCACCTAGTTTGGTTTAATACTTTGATACATTCCTGCTGTGCTGGTGGTCAAAACCAGCGATATCGACTGAATTTCACAGCTTTGACAAAACGTTAAGTCACATTGCGTTATTAATTTTTTTAACATTTAGCCGAATGCAACTAACTTTATTGTTTGGAGTATTATTTTCATTCTTTGGGTTATTTTTCTTGAGTTCCTAATCCTAAAATCAAGAAAAATTAAGACTTACCTATTGATTTTTATCCACCAGACAATTATTAGAATATTTTGACTATGTCCACATGAGAAATTGGCAGTATTTTAATAATAAAATATCATTTTATTTTTATCTCTGTTTGTTTTTCAAGAACATTAAGAAAATCTTATACAAATACGTTCATTTCCATACGAGAATTAATTAATTGTATTCCGCTTGAGAGTGTTATGGAGTAAAAATGGCGGAAAAGCGTCTACTAGTATGTTTTCATCCCTCTCTGTACTCCTGCGATTTATAGTTGCCTGTGTGACTGTTCCTAGCCTACCCTAGGCTGATAAAATTTTCGATTTTTCTAAATATAAACATTGTCGATGGGGAAGGCTTCCCCCGAAGGGGAAGGGACCGCGCCCCTCCACCGCACGGTCCTGTAGAGCTCGTCCCAGACTGGACACTCTCCCACCATTTCTACGGAATGAATTCCCATAAGCCTATACTGCCTTGTCCCAACTTTGAAAGCTAGGGGACAAGGAGGGGACCAAGGATGTTAGTATGGGAATTCACAGTTATAAATATACATACTATAAAATTAAACAATAAATTGAAGAGACGAGAGGACACGCAAAAGTATATTGTATCATGTAAAGGGGTGGTAAAGGGACCGTTACACTTGCGCTTTATGAAATCATCATTAAAGATTACGTTAAGCTACAGCTAAAGCCCCACCCCACTAACGAGTTATAGTAGATGACGCGTTCGTGTACTGCTAGACCTCAATACGTGAATCCTATGGGAGACGCCGCAATTCTAGCTGTCCACGTTCCCTAAACAAATCCATGTCTTACACAATACCTGAAGGCAGTCGAACTGCGAAGTCCAACTACCATTGAGGAAGACAAGTTTATAATAAAATACTCCTACACGCGTACTAGTGTGTATGACCCTCTTACGGCAACCTATGTGAGTCTACCCCGTGACTAATACTAGCACAAGTGTACCGGAGACTCAGTCTGTAGCAGAATTCGTTGCGGCTGTCCTTAGTATTCTCCGAGGTGGTAAATCGTCACCTCACTCACATCCCCTTAATCTTCCCATTTCGAGGTTGCTTCGCTGCATATGTATCTGCTGCTCAGCGCCCAAATCAAGTGTTTCGCTAAAGAGTGACGATTCAGATATAAGCGGCCAGCGGCCTACTTTGTATGTGGGGGTTTTAGCGAGACACAAGTTCTAGCGTTCACAGAACGGTGCTACCAACTTAGTTAGGGGTACTTGGTGAAGCCTACCCCCGCTCCCGGGTGATGCGAGAACAATATGACCAGCGCATACGCGTTCTGTGTCAGACCTTCTGTAGGAAACAGTTATCATCATAAACATTCGGTTGGCCTATAATTACTTTAATTCGTAATTATTACTGTACTCTTATTAGCATTAAACAATTACTGTCTGCATTGCAGCCAAGTTGGAAATACTGAATTCGCATAGAACTTTAGTAGTTTGAGCAAGTACGGTTCGACCTTCCATGTCTTGTATGTCTGGTACCATTAGTCAGGTGTGTTAATGTACAATATGTAGCGGTGTATAATATAATATATAGCATGTAGAGTGAATCGGAAGGTTGTCGCCGATTCCCTACAGCCAAACGCTCATGATGAGTCCCTGCCAAGGTGCGGATTAGGTGATGGGCATATAGGGTGAGAGTATTACAAATATAATACTAAATACTAATAACATAATATAATAGTATCTACATGCTAGAGTAAGGTAATCATTATTTATAAATCTATTAATAGTGATAACTAGTCTAGTTACTTAGGATAGACTAAATGATTAACGTACACTCTAAATAATATTTACGTGACCGTAATTAATACTAAAAACAGATCAAAGACTCACCAGAACAACGACTTGAAAGATTTAGATTCAATTACCAGACTTGACTCGATACTCGCCATAATCGCCTCCTGCCACGTACAAACACTGACACTCGCGACAAACCAGACTAGACCACAAATGACCACAAGTATTATAGCTATCGACGCAACTCAACTCTCCGTTCACGAACTTCTACAAGACGTTGTCGAATCACTCTCCGATCTCCCTAACTTAATTCGCCTAGATCACGACCGACGTCTCTCGTCACTTGAAACCAACTGTCCTCAGCCTATCCAACTTTTTCCAAACACCACGTGTTCGAAAGCCCTGCTCGCACGCATCTCCCGAATTCGCAGAACCCTTTTTTGTTACATTTCTCAATTGTTCTAAAAATCGTTTCATGTTAATAGATGGGTCTCTTTATGGCAACCAGATGTGGATTTGTATTGTAAGTTACATTTAGAAATCGAATATTTTACAAGTTTCTTTGGAACTCAACGATAAATTGTTTTATGATGTGTCGGCTGGCTCTTGTCTTTAGTTTGTTTCGCATTAAATAGAGGATTTATGCTTTCCTAAGTGGCGGACCATGAGAAGGGTCTTTTTGAACAAAAAATAAGATATTTTGTTATTATTCAATAAGGAAACGTGACTAACCGTCACATTCCCCCCTCTGAAAATCAGACGCGTGACGCAGTACAGCGAATGAGCTTTCACAATAGTTCAGCTTGTATCTTTCATTAAAAGATTAATATTTAGAAATTCTGCCCATCTGTTTCTAATTAGTATTCTAATTAGTCGAAATAGTATTCCAATAAGAACGTCTTGCTCCGCTATAATTCTTTGTAACATTTTTGCGAAAGCATTTACAACCGATTCGAATAATCAACTGCACTGCTTGCCTTAGTTTTTTTTTTTTATTTGAAATAGTCTTTTCATATTCCATTGACCGTACTGCCTTTTGACAAAGTACAGAAGACCTGTGCATGCTTATAAATTATTTGTACATACCAGGGCCTCTTCAAAGAGTATTTGTGACACCGAACCACGATACCTCCGATGCCTCTCGTTCTAAACTCGGCCTAGCAGCAGTTGCTGGACAGAAGCCTCTCCAAGGTGCCCCTCGACGCCGTGTTAGCTTAGTTAGCTACCGGAGTCGTATCCATTAACTTCTGAAATAGTTCGCACGTAGACTTATTAGAATAAATTCCAATAGCGCGCCCCCCTCTGATTTAAGGAGGTTAGAGCACTTGTACAATCCAATAAGATTTGGTAGGCAACCTTTAAACATAATTACCTATTTATTCTACTTTGGGGACACTAAAGTAGAACCGAAAGTCCCCCCTCGGATTATAGAAGCATTGACAAGAACTGATTTATCTAGAGTGATAAATGTAGAGCTTCAGTCCTTAAACTTAATATTTTCTTTAAAAGAGTGCGACAAGTCTACGTATCCAAGAGAAAGTCGTGTTAGCTACACTATTATAACTCAAGAACGGCAGAACCGACTTTAACTGAAAATAGTTGGAGCGGTAACTTAAAACCAGAAGAAATAGAATACATTTTATCTTTTTTTTTTTTTATTGTTTTTAACCCGCACCCGATGGGTTTTAACGCAATAAATTGAATGGCGTGAATATTCGTAAATCTGATGACCACATCAATTATTTAGTAAGTAAAACTTCTCAGAGGGATTTACACTAATATTATAAAGCTTGTGTGTTTGTTTGTTGGAACGCGCCAATCCCTGGAACCACCTGGTTGATTTGCAAAATTCTGTTTATGTCGATTTACCCCATTTATAGGGGAAGACCACACAATACGACGAAATATATCCTGAAAGTACTCAATGAAAGCATGAGTGTTCCATGTAAGTGTACTTAATTCCTAACGTATGAAAGCATAATAAATTCCTAAAGTATAAAAAGTATTCCTAAAAGGGTACTTATATTTATTATTGTCAATTAAATTTGAACTAAAATAAATAAAAGTAATTTTAATGGAATTAAATTGTATAAAATTGAATTGCGTTAATATTATTTGTAACAAATTGAACTGGATTGTATATTATAAGTACCTATTTGTGTGTAACGACAACGTTTACAATAAAAATAACCGTTATCACGGGAGCTACGTCTGCCAACAACCTGCTGTGCAGTTTGTCAGAAGTATATAAAACATGTAAAATTGTCTAAAACACAAATTAAATATTTTGAATTAATTTAATTTTATAAGTAACATCACGCTTCGACCAATAGGAGCGGAGCAGCAACGAAAGATGTGATAAAAAAACAGGAACAAAACATTCCTTTTGTGAGCTTCCGTTGCGCGCAAGACACATAAAAAATAATGTACTAAAACTTGTTCCTCATAAAAAGTTTTAGAAAAGGTCCGCGACAGCATATGTGTAACTTGTATAGTTTACCCACATTTTTTTTTTATGGCAATCAAATATGTCAAAAATAATGCATCATTTGTGAAGGTCTTTTTTAAGACCATAGGTATAGTATAATCCTTATCAATATGAATACGTTACTCATTACAAGTATTTAATCTTGAACAAAATTGCGCTGTGAATAACTTAAATTCAATGAATATCTTTGGAATTATCACATTTTTAAAATTATGATTGATCGTACGGGCATTAGTGAGGCTGGTTGGTGGCTTTGCGAGACATTCCTAGCGTATACATCAAAATAACACGTATATTTTGCTACATAACATTGCAATATGAGTCACAGGAGCGGTTCAGCAACCAAACCCAACATAACGCGGCCGAAACCGCCGGGCACAGCTAGTATATAAATATAACTATAACGCATCATTGCGAATATTGAAAGCTTAAAAAATTAGAACTTAGCTTCGAATCAGGAGCCACTCTACAGCCGAAGTTGAAGACAGTTGGTATCAGCTGACGTTGACGAATCTTTACACTAGCGCGACGCAGAACCGACGACACCGACAGTTCGAACAATGCGGGGCGACAGACACGTGGGTGGCGATGCAAGTTTCCTGGAATTCGAAATAAGGCCACACAAGTATCTCATCGAATAAAAGATCTAATCATGCAGTATAGGCATGAGTTTTCATGACATCGTACTCTTTAGACAGTTGAATTAATATAGTTTATGTCCAACAACTATATAAACTAGATGATCAAAGTACCTTAGAAGTCTAAATCTAAAATCTATTAATCTACGCACAAATATAAAATCCTCATTTGCTGGTCGCACGAATATCTTCATGTGGGAGTTGAACCCACAAACATAATACGTTTTGAAAACTTACAACAATTGTATTAAGCTGTTAGAGAATCATATTTGCAATTTTTGATAAGGAATCACATTCCAATTTATAATTATGTAGGATTTGGACCCACTATTGAACAAGAATTTAGCTAAATTCTTAACACATATATATGTAGATTATGTAAGTATTAGACTTAAAAATTTTTGAAAAGCGAGTCTAAACATACATTTGAAAAAGGTAAGGGTTTAACGTATAAATGATTGTATTTAATCCAAACACATCTCAACATATAAATCATGCAGGGATTGAACCTACAGTTACTCTGTGTTAATTTAATCCTTCGAACACACGTGATTTGAGACGCAATAGCAGCCCGACAGCCGGCTGACAGTTGGTCGTCAAAAGGTTAAACCCCTTTTTTTTCAATACATACTCGTTGTAAGAATATTGAACTTACAACTTATCGCATGGTAATTAAAAACATTTCAGCTCATAAATCGTGTAGGAATTGAACCCACAACTCATCGTTTGTTAAGTCAAACCATATCAACATATAAGTCGTGCAGGAATTGAACCTGCAACATATCGTTATGTTTATCCACAACATTTCATGAATATGTTATAAAAATTGTTATAATAGCCGTACTATCGCTTATCGTCTCTTATATTTATTTATGGTATTTACGTAAATCTATTATCTATTTATGTTAATTACGTTGTGTTATTAGTGTAGTAACCCATAAAATACATTAATGTAGTTCTTTCTCGTTGCACTGAAGTGAATCAGTACATTTAATGACGAGAATCCTGGTCACGGCACCACATGTGACTGTTCCTAGCCTACCCTAGGCTGATAAAATTTTCGATTTTCCTAAATATAAACATTGTCGATGGGGAAGGCTTCCCCCGAAGGGGAAGGGACCGCGCCCCTCCACCGCACGGTCCTGTAGAGCTCGTCCCAGACTGGACACTCTCCCACCATTTCTACGGAATGAATTCCCATAAGCCTATACTGCCTTGTCCCAACTTTGAAAGCTAGGGGACAAGGAGGGGACCAAGGATGTTAGTATGGGAATTCACAGTTATAAATATACATACTATAAAATTAAACAATAAATTGAAGAGACGAGAGGACACGCAAAAGTATATTGTATCATGTAAAGGGGTGGTAAAGGGACCGTTACACTTGCGCTTTATGAAATCATCATTAAAGATTACGTTAAGCTACAGCTAAAGCCCCACCCCACTAACGAGTTATAGTAGATGACGCGTTCGTGTACTGCTAGACCTCAATACGTGAATCCTATGGAGACGCCGCAATTCTAGCTGTCCACGTTCCCTAAACAAATCCATGTCTTACACAATACCTGAAGGCAGTCGAACTGCGAAGTCCAACTACCATTGAGGAAGACAAGTTTATAATAAAATACTCCTACACGCGTACTAGTGTGTATGACCCTCTTACGGCAACCTATGTGAGTCTACCCCGTGACTAATACTAGCACAAGTGTACCGGAGACTCAGTCTGTAGCAGAATTCGTTGCGGCTGTCCTTAGTATTCTCCGAGGTGGTAAATCGTCACCTCACTCACATCCCCTTAATCTTCCCATTTCGAGGTTGCTTCGCTGCATATGTATCTGCTGCTCAGCGCCCAAATCAAGTGTTTCGCTAAAGAGTGACGATTCAGATATAAGCGGCCAGCGGCCTACTTTGTATGTGGGGGTTTTTAGCGATACACAAGTTCTAGCGTTCACAGAACGGTGCTACCAACTTAGTTAGGGGTACTTGGTGAAGCCTACCCCCGCTCCCGGGTGATGCGAGAACAATATGACCAGCGCATACGCGTTCTGTGTCAGACCTTCTGTAGGAAACAGTTATCATCATAAACATTCGGTTGGCCTATAATTACTTTAATTCGTAATTATTACTGTACTCTTATTAGCATTAAACAATTACTGTCTGCATTGCAGCCAAGTTGGAAATACTGAATTCGCATAGAACTTTAGTAGTTTGAGCAAGTACGGTTCGACCTTCCATGTCTTGTATGTCTGGTACCATTAGTCAGGTGTGTTAATGTACAATATGTAGCGGTGTATAATATAATATATAGCATGTAGAGTGAATCGGAAGGCTGTCGCCGATTCCCTACAGCCAAACGCTCATGATGAGTCCCTGCCAAGGTGCGGATTAGGTGATGGGCATATAGGGTGAGAGTATTACAAATATAATACTAAATACTAATAACATAATATAATAGTATCTACATGCTAGAGTAAGGTAATCATTATTTATAAATCTATTAATAGTGATAACTAGTCTAGTTACTTAGGATAGACTAAATGATTAACGTACACTCTAAATAATATTTACGTGACCGTAATTAATACTAAAAACAGATCAAAGACTCACCAGAACAACGACTTGAAAGATTTAGATTCAATTACCAGACTAGACTCGATACTCGCCATAATCGCCTCCTGCCACGTACAAACACTGACACTCGCGACAAACCAGACTAGACCACAAATGACCACAAGTATTATAGCTATCGACGCAACTCAACTCTCCGTTCACGAACTTCTACAAGACGTTGTCGAATCACTCTCCGATCTCCCTAACTTAATTCGCCTAGATCACGACCGACGTCTCTCGTCACTTGAAACCAACTGTCCTCAGCCTATCCAACTTTTTCCAAACACCACGTGTTCGAAAGCCCTGCTCGCACGCATCTCCCGAATTCGCAGAACCCTTTTTTGTTACATTTCTCAATTGTTCTAAAAATCGTTTCATGTTAATAGATGGGTCTCTTTATGGCAACCAGATGTGGATTTGTATTGTAAGTTACATTTAGAAATCGAATATTTTACAAGTTTCTTTGGAACTCAACGATAAATTGTTTTATGATGTGTCGGCTGGCTCTTGTCTTTAGTTTGTTTCGCATTAAATAGAGGATTTATGCTTTCCTAAGTGGCGGACCATGAGAAGGGTCTTTTTGAACAAAAAATAAGATATTTTGTTATTATTCAATAAGGAAACGTGACTAACCGTCACACCTGGTACAGACTTTACAGTCTTAGCACCGCGTGGCGAACCCTGAACCAACGTTTGAATCAGCATGTATTTTCTTAACCCCACTCGAAAACAATAAAAATTCTGAGCCCATTTTCATCGTTTTCAAGAGACCTTATAAATAAGATATTTCTTAGCAATGGTCCCCCGATTGTTAAAATAGGCTAAGATTTATTTATTTGATATTTGTTGGGTTGTCTGTGCAGGATTTAGTTTTATTATTTACGTAGAAATTACGTTAGACTATTATAATAATTAAAGTAAGCCTTAGAAATAAAATCGGGATGAATGGAAATTAAAATTAGACCCTATTACTCTTGCAATATGCAGTTTTAGTACTTTAGGGTTTTTTAATTTCTTACAATTAGTTAATTACTAAAATTTTAGTAATAATGACTAGATACAGAGACACCTTAAAAGATTCTGTACCTTATCAATAAGTAAAGAAAACTGTGATTATATTCCCATATTCTCATTATAATTTAGAAAGTTTAGCACACTATTTATTAAGAAAACTGTTTTTGTATTAAATAAACATAATAAGAAAAGAGCAACTCTCTGACATCATGCACCTCACCTTCTCGTCGTATCCTACGAATAGTGCCCTAACGAACATAGGGGCTTTTTTCTTTTATTGCATAATTCAATTCTGCTCATCATACCACATCATACCAGTTTGACAAAACAATTAAAAACAGTACAGGTTATCAATTAATTAGGTTTTCTAAAAAGCCACAATTTTAAGCACTAGGTTTTCAACGAAGAATAAAGTCACAACCGCCGACGACGCGCCTTCGTTTTTCGCGAGTAGTGGAGGTGTGCGGGCGCGGGGAGTGGGTGCTAGCGCCGTATGATATTCTTTCCAAAATCATATTTCCCACTTTATTAAACTTACTTCGAGACTTTTACTCAAAATATTACGTTGTGTATTGAAATAATTGAATCCTAACAAAATATAAACTGGCTCTCCTATAAAATAATAAAAGGAGACATTTATTTACAATGCTTTAATACTACACAAGTATTTCAAAACTTCCAGTGTCGCCTTAACGTGCGCTCGGCGAACGACTTCGAGTGGCTGAAGCAGTGCCGCTTCTACTTCAAGGAAGACGCCGACAAGACCTGGATCTCCGTCACTGATGTCACCTTCACCTACCAGAACGAATACCTGGGCTGCACTGATCGGCTTGTCATCACGCCTTTGACTGATAGGTAAGAATTATTCTTTAACTGTTTTTATGCCACCATCAAATATTTGCATTGACTTATCATTTAGACAGCACTCCGACAAGTTGAACACCTTCTATATTTGTCTGATTAAAATCACTTTTTTGTATTTAATCAAAAGTGACATTAGTCCGACTCAGACGATATAATTATAATCCCAAGGAAAACAATAAAAGGATTATTTTGGTCTGACAATCGAACCCTCAGCAAACATGGAACTAATCACAGGTGCAACTAGTGATAATATTAGTAACAATTTAGACCAACAGGGTATTACATTTTAAATAAAAACTTCTAAATCAGACCTTAGGCAAGTATCTGAGTTAAAAAACTTAAGTTCGAGACGCTCCTCACATTACACTTAGCTGACTTCTAAACAATCTTTGCAGGTATCAATAATTATGCTGGTTATAAGAAAAATATATGATTTTAAAGAACATAACTTTTTATAGTCCCTATATACTAAAAAAATAAAATCTTATTTCTTAAGAAATAATAAAATATCAGATACTTAATGTCTAAACTCAGTAAAATGTATTGAAGTTTCGCGCTAGTTCTCAATCACGCCAGACGTATCATTTATGTCGATCAAATTTCATTGATATCCTGTATCTTTATGATGTGCTAGTACTGCAACTACGACTGTCCCGCCCACGTATAAATCACGAGTCCAACCAACATTTCAGGATCCCTACATTTCTTTTTTCTTTATTTATGAGGGTGATTTTATAATAAACTACCTGTCCCCAGCGGTTTCACCCAAGTTATATCAGATTTTTGGTTACTCATAAAAGAAGATAAAAAGTTTTCTATGTCCGTACCCTGGTCCTAAGCTACCTCCCCACCAATTTTCTGCCAAATCACGACTTTCTTTTATATGTATAAGATAGCTTTTGCACGCGACTTCATTAGCGTGGATTAATAGCTCCCGTTCCCGAGGGATTTCCGGGATAAACACTATCCTATGTCCTTTCTCGGGTCTCAGACTTAAAGGGTGACTAGTAATTAGTGTATGATACTTAAACACATGAATGTGCTGATGAAAACCAAAAACTTTTACTATGGGAACAAACCCGAAGTCGCGAAAAAAATGGGATATTATAAATTGCATATCAAATAAATAATCGCCTATCAATACGTTCTCATCATTTATCAAAAATCAGCTGTTCAGTACATTTTAAAAAAAATAAATAAAATAAATAAATATCTTAGGACAATTCACACACGGCCATCTGATCCCAAGCTAAGCAGAGCTTGTGTTATGGTAACCAGATAACTGATATACATCTATATCTATATCTATACTAATATTATAAATGCGAAAGAAACTCTCGTCTGTCTGTCTTTCTGTCTGCCTGTCTGTCTGTCTGTCTGTCTCTTTTTCACGCCTAAACGATTGAACCGATTTGAATGAAATTTGGTTCAGATATAGTTTGGAACCAGAGAAAGGACATAGGATAGTTTTCATCCCAGAAATCCCCCGGGAACAGGAAGTATTATTCCACGCGGGGAAAAGCTAGTACTTATATTATAATTTTTAAATACATACATATTATAGATAAGTAACACCCAGACACAGAACAAACAATCATGCTCATCACACAAAGTTTGTCCTATGTTGTTTTGTTTGTTTATGTTTGCTTAATGTACTAGCTGATATTTTTTTTGCGATTTAGGCTTTGCTCCCATTATAAAAATTGTTGGTTATCATGAGCACAATCACGTGTTTAATTATCGTACACTAATTACCAGTTACCAGGTTCAGTGGTTTAGGCGTGAAGAAGAGACACACAGACATACAGACAGAGTTGAAAAAAAAAATGTTTCTTGATAATGCAGCTCAGTGTTTACAATAATTATGATTGGAGCCTCCTTTTAGGCAGGGTTAGTTATTTTCGTATTTATAATATTAATACGGATGTGACTTTAGAATCTATATATATAAAACAAAGTCGGGTTTGTTACAACACTTATAACTCGAGATCGGCTAGACCAATTTTCATGGTTTTTGGTTCGTTGGATTTGTCCCTGCCCCGAATAGCAGAATACATCTTAAAAATAATGAAAAATCGACGAGAACATAATTATAAAAGATGAATCATTTTCCCCTATAGTTAATTCTAAATTCAATTAAAGATTGAAAACTTAAGTAGAGAACAATAGTACTAGGAGCGCAGTAATGTGAGAAAATTTAAAAGACTGAGATACTTAGTACTTAAATCAATCAAAAGTACTAGGCGCGCAGTTGTGTGAATTGGTTAATAGAAAATGTGAGCGCAATTTTAAGAAAATATATGTTTATGAACTTAAATAATATCCATCCATACTAATATTATAAATGGGAAAGTGTGTCTGTCTGTCTGTTTGTCTTTCTTTCATGGCAAAACGGAGCGACGAATTGACGTGATTTTTTAAGTGAAGATAGTTGAAGGGATGGAGAGTAACATAGGCTATACTTTTTGTCTCTTTTTAACGCGAGCGAAGCCGCGGGCCAAAGCTAGTTAATAATATTATGGATGCACATCAAAGAGACGTTTACATTTCATGTGACATTTTACGTCAGACAATTTGTGTTTGACGACGATACGATACTAACGTCTACGTTTTGGCTTCCCGAAACCTCTCGACTAACACTTGAACTGTACGGTATGGTGTTAAAGTTCAAATTGGCTTTTAAGTATTACGAATTTTTTGTATGGGAAAAAGAAAAGGGCTGTTTTTAGGGCCTTTCCGGCAATTATACGATTTTTTCTCGCCGTAAAAACCATCGAATTTCAACGAACGAAATTGAACTTCAACGAACATTTTAAAAAAAGAATTGGCCAAATTGGTCCAGGCGTTATTGAGTAATGCGCTTAGCAACACATTTAGCGATTCATTTTTGTAATATAAGATTCGGAGGCGGGGTTTTTTTTCATGTTTTAAAATTTATTGGGATTGATTGTGTTTGCATTATTACCTTTTGTTTGTATTTCGTTTAAATGAACATACAACGTGCTTTGCCTTTACAAATGTAAGGTTTATAAAGGCAAAACACGTATACAACTTTATACGCATATTTGCAAATACAATTTTCCATTAAAAAAAAAGTCTAAATCTTTAATCAACTATTTTGTCTGCATCTTTTTTAACTGACTTCCACGCAAAATATCAAATAAAAAAAAAACACTATAATTCAGTCATATCTTCGTTTACATTTAAGATGCTACATCACCCTTGCCCAAGCGCTGGCGATGAGCATGGGCGGCGCTCCGTGCGGCCCCGCAGGCACGGGCAAGACGGAGACCGTCAAGGACATGGGCAAGACGCTGGCCAAGTATGTGGTCGTCTTCAACTGCTCCGACCAGATGGACTACAGGTAAGTAATCTATTTTATTAGTACTTACATTAATGAAACAAAAAAAAACATAATTTTTGGTAGCTGGTCGCTAAAAGTGTAAGGGGCCGCGAAAACGGGCCACCGACCAAGGCCATTGGTGGCCAGCGCCAGCCACTTAACGTACCTACTTTTCATATATTTTGTATAGACGCCTCGCATACGTGTAGCCGGTAGCGGCCACTCGCTACAGCAGTGTCTGCGTAGCGCGTTAGCGCGCGACAGCCACCAGTGGCTGTGGTCAGTAGCCCGTTTGCGCGGAGCCTAAAAAGCCAAAAACATTGCAATTTAAACAAAAATATGTCTGGAAAATAATAAGTATACGTACTTGATGGCGTACACACAATAATTAGTGCTTCAGTACGGAATGCAGTTTGAGGCGATTATCAAAATGCCTCGCATCATGCTGCATGTGTCAACGCACCTACGCGCGTACTTGCGAGAGTGCAACACACCTAGGCGCGTACTAGCGAGAGTGCAAATCTGCATCATCGTGCGCAATCTTAATACTTTTGGGGGCAGCTGCTTGCTTTAAAAAAAAGGATATTTAACAATGATGTATAAAACTATTAAACGTATTTCTATTTGGAATTATCAAAATTTCAAAATTCAAAATTCAAAGCATTTATTTCACTTAGACCATTTACAGGTACTTATGAATTTTCAAAGAGTCGGTCTGTTAGTCAGAAAAGAAAAGTGACGCTAATTGCCTGTTCCAAAACGTAGATCTCCATGGAGAAGAACAGGCAAGAAACTCCACGGACACTCTTTTAAAAATATCATGTTTTACAAAGTCTTGGTTACATTTTCTTTTTGGTGCTTCTACATGTGAAAAAAAATGTAAGTATGTAACAAAATAAACAAATACAAAATTAAAATAAAAAGTCAAAAATAAAAAGTCATGGCAGTTAAGAGATGACCCATCTCAACTGATAGCACCCGTTCACGAGCATGACGCGTGACATCAGATCCATTTAGCTCAACCATTTTGAAGGGAACCGAATGATCCTACGTACTCGCCACCATCAGCGAGACTTTTTGAGCGAGCATGATAATTCTCCTAACCGCCATGTCTATTTGTGTCAGTAGAAAACTATCGTAATAAATCACTGCATCGTACTCACATTTACAAAAACTCTATCTAAAGTAAAACTAATATGTCTAATATTTGAAGTCAAGAAACCTAAACACTATTAACAATATTTGCAGAGGTCTGGGGCGCATCTACAAAGGGCTAGCTCAGTCAGGGTCATGGGGGTGCTTTGACGAGTTCAACCGCATCGAACTGCCAGTGCTGTCGGTGGCAGCCCAGCAGGTCGCTGTCGTGCTGGCCGCCAAGAAGGAGAAGAAGAAGACCTTCATCTTCACTGATGGAGACAGCTCTGAGATGTGCCCTGAGTTTGGGATATTTATTACTATGGTATGGGTTCTTTTTTTTTATTTTGATTTTTCAGTCATCGATACGCAAGAACCCGAAGATGGAGCACCCGGTAGTTCCACCACGAATGCTGATTTTACTATCTGTCCCTTTCGGTTTTACCCACGTTACGTAAAGTCCCGTATGTTTTTTTGATGTATAGGCCGAATTACTGTAAAGTTTCATGAAAATCCGTTCAGTAGTTTTTGCGTGAAAGAGTAATAAACATCCACATACCCATACTAACTTTCACATTTTTATTATTGTAATTAATTAATAACACACACATACAAATTTTCACATTTTTTGCAATCAAGAGTAGGTAGAATCTTTGTTTATTTTTTTCTTTTTATATTAGAATCCCGGTTACGCTGGCCGCAAAGAGCTGCCAGAGAACTTAAAGATCCAGTTCCGTACGGTGGCTATGATGGTGCCGGATAGACAGATCATCATCAGGGTGAAGCTGGCTTCTTGTGGCTTCCTGGAGAACATCACCCTGGCCAGGAAGTTTTACACACTGTACAAACTGTGTGAGGAACAGTTGACCAAGCAGGTTAGTTTTATTGTTTTTTTATTGCTGGAATATCAGAAATAGCATCATAAGAAAACATGGGAAAAGAATGGTTTGTATGGTTGTTGCTTTGTATAGAAGTAAAAAAAAACTATTTCAGTAATAGACAAATGTTTTCTGTGTAAATTCTCTACCTTGTACATATATGATTATAAGATATAGCCACCT
Source organism: Athetis lepigone (assembly GCA_033675125.1). Classification (NCBI taxonomy): domain Eukaryota; kingdom Metazoa; phylum Arthropoda; class Insecta; order Lepidoptera; family Noctuidae; genus Athetis; species Athetis lepigone. The sequence goes on along the minus strand of CM066219.1, from coordinate 24,410,855 downwards.
GACGGTCCATACGAACGATCGAATGGTCAGCGATGATTTAAGAGCCTATTGACATCATCGGCTACAGAACTCTTCACAGTTGGAATTTTCATTTTCATGTAAGAAACACTATTCCATGATTTCATTCAAAGTCGTCTGACTCCGAGGTCAAATAACCCTGAACACATGCATTATGCATAATCCATTTAGCAGAAACGAACACAGAAGACACTGTGTTATTCCGTAGTTGAACACACTGACACAGCGCCACATGTGCACTACTTATGATCTCCTAGTATCTGTATATGCTTGATTCATACATTGTAGTATGTAGTTGAAATTATGCGAATACTTACTAGCAAGCTAGCACATTCGCTTTTATTAAGGCGCGGTAAGTAGCTATTCGTGGCGGTGCATCGAAATAATAGAAATAAGGTCGAAAATATTTTGGCAAATCCGCTAAAATGTAAGTAATTTTGCAGTTTTAATTGAATATTAAAAAAATACAGTTGTGTTTTAAAATTTTTAGTATGTGTTTAGTTTATAAAATTTTCTTTGTTATTGATAAAAAATATGATGGTTGTCGCTGAAAAAATTGAGAATTTCGAGACGAAAACTTTTTTTCGTGGTTTTTGAACATTTTTTTTTTCATAGTACTAGACCACATTTGTAAATTGTATTTGTGTAAGTCTTTTCTTTATATGTTAGACTATACACTGTATTTTTTTCTGGCTTGTGTTATGTATAGATACGGCTGACTTTGCGACGAAAATCTAGACTTTTACGAGGTGTTTGCTATGGACAGCGCCTTAAATTAAAATCTTTGATCATAGTATGTTCAATTGACATAATAATATGTTTATGTTATTAGTTGCAAGCATTATAATGTCAAGTTATTACAATAACAAAGTATATACAGGCATAATATTCAAATAAATATTGCAAGCATTAACTATCTTTATAACCAACGTCAGGTACACTACGACTTTGGTCTTCGTAACATCCTCTCCGTTCTCCGAACCCTGGGCGCAGTGAAACGAGTCAACTCTAAAGACAATGAAAGTACCATCGTTATGCGAGTTTTACGAGACATGAACTTGTCCAAACTGATAGATGAAGACGAGCCACTCTTTATTTCGTTGGTAGCCGACTTGTTCCCAAACCAGGCCTTGGAGAAGACCACCTATACCGACCTGGAGGAGGCTATCAAGAAACAAGTCGATTTGCTTGGCCTCATCAGCCATCCGCCGTGGCTGTTGAAAATTATACAGGTACATATTGCGAATGGACAACTCAATACATTTCTTATGTACTTTTTTTATTTGTCCCATATTTACTAAAAATATATTGATTAAGTATTTCAATTCAGGTACACTAGTTTAACTTTTGCATTAACTTTGAGTGCAGTTTTAATTACGCATTTTTTACATTAAGATAACTAAATTGGTATAATATTTTATGTATATTTGGCTGGGAATCTACTCTACAAATATTTTAGGAACAAAATAAACAATAATCAAATAAAAAAACAACATTCCAGTTATATGAGACTCAGCGAGTCCGCCACGGTATCATGACGCTAGGACCTCCGGGCGCCGGCAAGACAACATGCATACAAACCCTCATGAGCGCTCTTACTGAAACTGAAAACCCTCACAGGTAAGACGCGTTTTTAAAACACGTTTATTACAACATTCCAGAATCAAAATCCGATATAAACATACATAGAAGCCCTGAAAACCGAAAAGATGACCGGCTAGAGGATTTTTCAGTATAGAAGTTAATATCTCTTAAATGGATAATTATATAGCCAAATATTCCAATTTCATAAAAGTATTTTCAACGAAATGATACATGTTCCAGCACTTCGTATAATCTTTCAAAAGTAAAACAAATGCGTGTACTTAGAGGACGTAAAAAAAAAATAGTTCTCGCAGCCGACCATTCGCGTCGACGAACGACCGATGAATGGCCTTTTTTTAATGTAGGGGTCAGCAACCCATCTAGTTGGATGGAGATGAATACTGTCGGATTTTTTATATTTTCATTTTACATTGTCAATCCTAAACAAAACCTATGTAAATCACGTTGCTACCGATTATTTCAAACTTCGCACGTTATAAATAATTTGAGACTGAAACAAAACTTCTTGCTGTTTCATGTGATCCTAGTACTATGTATCGTACTTTGCGGGCTTGAAACTTTGTAGCTCACTACAAAACCATTCACGGAGCGGCAGATCTAAATGCTTGTGTGTTTAAGCATCCCGTAGCGAACAAGTACGCAAGATGCTCTTTCAAGTGATCCCAGTTTTGATATCACAAGTACGCGCGTGTATGCTGTAAAAAAACGTTTTTCAGTTAATTAATATTGAATAAAACAATAACCACATTTGCTTGGATAAAAACAATTTTAAACTACTAAACTTTTTATTTAGAATCTTTTTTGGAGTTTTATCGTAACTATTTATTAATCTGTGGTTTTATACACTGAATTACGTATATATGTATATGTATTTAGTTTAACTTAAAAGTGTTCCATATAAACATTGTAGTGTACTAATAGTAAACTTTGGATTCATTAATAGTTGTATCGGTGTATCAGTCAATGGTGTAATAAATAAGCGAAAAGTTTTGACCGACATCTTCAAAGCTATCATCAACAGCAGGCTCAGGAATTAGAATCAGAAGTCTTGGATACTGCATGCATTGGAAGGCGGTTCCTCTGGATCCCAAACCATCGTTAGCTTGGGTTTCAATACCTAACGACAGTGGAGCACTATTTTAAACATATTTTCACAAAAAATAATTAAATCATATAATTTTTTTGTATATAAAAACTATGTAAAGTAAATAATACTTAGAAATAGATAATTTTGGAGATATAAGAGAACTCTTTCTTCATGGGGCAGCAAAACTTTCGTAGTAATTTATGTTGCTTAGTTTATTTACCTATTCTAGCGACCCACCCTAGCTTCCCCACGAATGTTGCAAAACCTTGAAGAAATTGGTTTTTCTTTGCCTTATACCTACATAATGGTAATACCTTCCTCTAGTAACACTCCATCTGTAGTTGGAACCTCATTAAAATCAGGTTTATAATTCAAAAGAATATCAACGCTTTATATGCTTTCCGAAGCTCTTAATGTCAGTAAAGTCTTAGATAAACTTAAGGAGTCATAACCCTCCTTGGGCCTTACCGTAGTCGGGTAAAAAGTACATAATCATGATTATAAAAATTGGCATTGGTACTTGTACTTGTTCGGTTTTGAATACGTAACTATAACAAGGGGCTTAACTACGCGAACATTATTAGAACAAAAGGACCTATTAAATCAAAAAATGTTGTTTTAAATAGAAAATAATAAATTATTATTATGTATACCATTTGTGACAGACGAACAGATACATACTCACCACATAGCGGTCAAACTTATAACATCACTCTTTTTACATCGGGGATTAAAAACAATAATTATAATAATTGGGTAATGGGACGTCAAGGTCATTGACCTTTTGTTCACCCCATCAATACGACGATTCGGAACCGGTATACGAATCCTGTTACACTTCTTATCTCTCTCTCTCTCTCTTCCCTTCTCAAAATAATTTAAAAGTTAATCACAAAAATATAATCAATTTTTTTTTATGCACACTTCTGATAACTATAGTCTGTTTCTGTGGGGTAGATTTATATCTTGTCGGCTGTCTGGGCGACCTATAAACCTACTCCGACGGACGAGACGCAACGTCCGTCGATGGCATGCAATCTGTTGCGATGCGATTCAATCACGGCGCGCGTCGCTATAATTAAATAGTTATGTTGCAAATCGAGGCCTTAGAGTGAAAACCTCGTAAGTGTAAAAGATACAACTTTTCAGGAGAAAGAAAAATAGTCGTGCGGTAAATTTTTTGTATAGCGTTTTTAATGTATTTTTAATAATTAATATGGAAATTTAATCCACTTTTATATCCAGAACTGTAAGATATTAAAATTAAAAAAAAACCTCTTATTTAACTTTACGAGCTTTACACGCCTAACTAATCGATGCGAGTATTTACGAGGTTCTCATTTGCTGTCATAATTGCCTTAAGGAGTATCGAATGAACAAATCTGTCAGATCAGAATGTGCGGTATCAGGTTTTCTTCCTAAAAACGCAATAAAAGACTTTTCAGCGAAAATGCATTCCCGAGGTTTACACTCTAAGGCGACGAAATACGTAAGTATATAAACTTCAGTGCCTATTAATTATCATCTTCTGCCTAATGCTTAATTAAACACCTTTTACTTAGTTCTGAAAACCTAATTAATATCAAATGAACTGTAAACATTAAAATGTGTTTTACCAGCTCATAAAAAGTGCAAGTACTAATTAGTAATTGTTTAATGGAGTCCAGACTCTATTAAACAATTACCCCTATTTTTAATTATTAAAAGGTAATTTGTTACTTCCCGGGTATTGATTGAATCTACTTAAATCACTTTATCTGTTCTATGAGGTCGGTCACATGTGTGTGAACAGATTAAGTGATTTACGTTTCACTTTCTGTGCTTGACCTCATGTATTGAGAGCTGTCATGTATATGGATCATCTAGACTTATACCAAATTTTTTTTTTTTTAGAGAAATGCGAATGAATCCGAAAGCCATAACTGCCGCTCAGATGTTTGGACGTCTGGACGTCGCTACGAATGACTGGACTGATGGGATATTCTCAGCTCTTTGGCGCAAGACTCTCAAGATACGTACTGGCGAATATATTTGGTTGGTGCTCGATGGACCAGTCGACAGCATATGGATTGAAAACTTGAATTCCGTTCTTGATGACAATAAAACTTTGACTTTGGCTAATGGTGACCGCTTGACGATGTCTCCTACATCAAAAATCATATTTGAACCCGAAAATATTGATAATGCTTCACCAGCTACAGTCTCTCGAAACGGTATGGTTTACATGAGTTCATCGGGGTTAACTTGGGATCCAGGTAAAATATCTTTTTTAACTGTTATGTGTTTTATATCGAATCTTATTAATTGTTTTTGTAATTATATCAAACGCTATAAAACCAAAGAACATTTATTTTCAGTGTTCCGTGCTTGGCTTAAAACTCGATCAGCGCGTGAAAACGAAGTGTACACTCCGCTCTTCGAAGAGACGTTTCCTGTTACTTATACTTGGTGCACACAAAACCTCACTTTCAGTATGCGTGTACTTCAGAGTAACATAATAGCACAAATGGTCAACCTTCTAGAAGGATTGGTACCTCCACAGGTAGTTGAAGCAGAGGACACATCAGGAAACAAATCTCTCAACGGTGATGAAGACGAAGAAGAAAAGGATAAAGTTGAGGAGATAGTACTGTTCACGCCGGAACACCTGCATAAAGTCTACGTTTTTTCTCTTATTTGGGGATTTGGTTCTTTACTTGAAACAGAAGATAGGAAACGTTTCGATGATTTTTTGAGGAAAAAGTTTAGTGAAATGTTAGACTTTCCGAAACATCCGAACAATAAACCATGTATAGTTTTCGACTTTTTCGTCAAACATCCTGGCAAGTGGGAGTTGTGGGACGACTTGATGATGCATTACCAATATCCTGACACTGCAACACCTGACTACGCAAGCATTTTAGTTCCAATTGTCGATAACGTTAGAATCAATTACTTGATTCACTGTATTGCCAAACAAGGTAAAGCTGTTTTACTGTTAGGTGAACAAGGCTCGGCGAAAACTGTCATGATGAAGGCATATATGAAGAACTGTAATCCGGAACAATTTCTGGGACGATCATTTAATTTTTCTTCTGCCACAAGCCCATACCAATTCCAAAAAACTATAGAAAGCTACGTGGAGAAACGTAGTGGCATGACATTTGGACCTCCTGGTGGAAAGAAAATGTTGGTGTTCATAGATGATATTAACTTACCCCAGATTAATGAGTGGGGTGATCAAATAACGAATGAAATTGTAAGGCAGACTATGAGTATGAATGGTTTTTATAGCCTTGAGAAACCCGGCGATTTCACCACTGTCATTGATATACTATTTCTTGCTGCTATGGGTCAACCTGGTGAGTAACATTAAAATAATTGTTTATAACGATTACTGATTTTTATAAATAAACTATCTTTTGCCCGCGACTTCGTCCGCGTGGAATAATAGCTCCCGTTCCCGAGGGATTTTCGGGATGAAAACTATGATATGTCCTTTCTCGGATCCCAGACTATATCTGTACCAAATTTTATTCAAATCGGTTCAGTGGTTTAGGCGTGAGGAAGAGACAGACGGACTTTCGTATTTTATAATAGTACGGATGACGTTTACATTTTAAGTGACATTTTACGTCAGACAATTTGTGTTTGAGAACAATACTAGCATCACTCAATTGTTTTGGCTTCTAAAAGTAATTGACTTTTAAGTATTTCAGATCTTTTGTATGGGAAAAAGAAAAGGACTGTTTTTAGGGCATTTCCGGTAATTATTCGAGTTTTTCGTCCTTGAACTTCAACGAACATTTTAAAAAAAGAATTGGCCAAATTGGTCCAGTTGTTGTTGAGTTATGCGCTTAGCAACACATTTACCGATTCATTTTTATATTATAGATAAAAGTGAAACAAGCAACTACTATATAAACATACGCCGCGAGAGTGTAATTTTTAGACCATAGCGGATATAGGCTCACATAATAATATTATTAATAATTTCGTTTTTAATTACAAAAAAATAAATATCTGAACTTAAGCATTAGAGATATAATTTTATTTCTTTTCAGGCGGCGGAAGAAACGACATCCCAGCTCGTCTGAAGCGACAATTTTCTATATTTAATTGTCCGTTGCCTAATGACGACTCAATAGATAAAATTTTCAAAGTCATCGGGGAGGGGCATTACAACGCAAAACGCGGCTTCTCATCAGAAGTTAGATCGCTCATAAAGAAAGTCATACCTTTGACTAGGGAGGTTTGGGCGAGGACCAGGGCTAACTTACTGCCTACACCAGCTAAGTTTCACTACGTCTTTTCCTTGAGAGACCTTTCGAGAGTGTGGCAAGGAATGGTGGGGACTCTGCCAACTGTGATTGAGTCAGAGAAATGTCTAATGCTCTTGTGGAAACATGAGTTTTCTAGAGTTTTCTCCGATCGGTTCACGCATGAGAAGGACAAGGACTGGTTCAATAAAGCCATGTACGATATTACTGAAGAGGTGCTCGGTACCGAGTATAAGAAGATGATGCTCGACAAGGAACCTGTCTTTGTGGATTTTATGAGGTGAGTTAAACTTAAAATTATTTCAGCGCATACATTACCTAACGACCACATTTTAAACACTTTTAGATAAATATAGTCAAATTTAAAACTGCTAGTTTCTAACAAGCTTCATTGATCCGTTATTTTTATGAAATCACTAATTCGCTTAACATTGTTACAAAAAAAGTGTAATTAATACCAAACTAAAATTTGAAGGAGGAAATATTTGCAATAAATATCACCTACGTTACAACGTCCTATACCTACGTCACACTCAAGGCTACTTTGCGTCTCTCTGATATCCTAGTGTTTATAGTACCTATTATTATAATAGTAACGATTCAAATCTAAATCGTTACTAAATATTATGAATACATACATATTCATAATATTTTGCAATTTACAACAAATATTTCTGTCCCTGTTTCGATAAACTTCATTGTGCAAAACAACAATATCACATGAATATATTCAGTTAGTTAAGTTTTTTTTTTAGTTTTTATACCTAATTACATGCTGTTTATTTTAATACGTAATTAATTAAATTCTCATGCACATTTTGAAAAAAAAACCGTTACGTGACCCAATGATATTATAAGATAACTAGCTGCCTCCCGCGGTTTCACCCGCGTTAAAAATGGGGTCAATTAGGGGTATGAAAAATAGATAGTAGCCGATTCTCAGACCTACTGAATATGCCTATAAAATTTGGTGCCTTTGTCAAGCCGTTTCGGAGGAGAATGGCAACGAAAACTGTGACACGAGAATTTTATATATTAGATATCATTGGCGTGACCTGCATTGCGCGCGCCCTTTTTACCGACTTCACAAAAAGGAGGAGGTACTATGTTCGGCTGTTTGTATGTTTTTTTTTTTTTTTTTTTTTTGTATGTTTGTTCATCGATTACTCCGTCAATTGTCAACGGATTTTCAAAATTCTTTTTTTGTTCGAAAGCAGATAGTTCTGAGGTGGTCCCATTGTCACCAAGTTAGGATCTGATGATGGGATCTTAGAGAAATCGAAGGCAACCCTCAAATTTTATAGGCTCACTTATTGTTTTTCGCATATTTTATGAAGTATCTTGTGTATTTGCGTATGGTTGTCACCATCTCAGTTAGCTGAGCTGATGATGGAAGGTACAACTCCTTAACAGTAAGAAGTTACTCGAACAGGCAAGGACTGTTTTAGTAAATTGTTTTGATGTTTGATTGGGCAATTGCCACATTTGGGCTCATGATCATCAAGTCATGACCTGATGCTGCAGTCAGGATAGTCTGCAGAGTACCTAACTCCTCGACAAATAACAGCAGATATATCGTGTTTAGGCTCATTGAAAAGGGCTCGATGTGTGGATAAACGTACTGTTAATGAGGAACACCGAAGTACATAGAGACCTGATGCTGAAGCCAGGAGCATCAGAAAAAGTACAAACCTTGAAATTACAGCACAGTAGTCGTGTTTGGGCTCATTTTAAACAGGACTAAATTTTAACTCGACACTAAAAAGTAAAAAATAAAAAAACTTTTTACAAAAAAAAATAACCGACTTCAAAAAGTAAAAACTTAAAAATAACTTAAATTTCGGAAGTCGGTGGCAACACAAATTGACTGGCAGAAGAAAAGACACCGACTTCCGAAATTTAAGTTATTTTTAAGTTTTTACTTTTTGAAGTCGGTTATTTTTTTTTGTAAAAAGTTTTTTGCTTTCTAGAATGGGACGAGACAAAATTATTCATCTGTATAAACTCATGTGATAAAATATATTATATTATTAAAAAGAGTAAATGCGATAGCAATAGTAGTCTGCAACACACACTTGCATTCAATCAAAGGCTGTTTGTTTACTTGTCTCGCCAATGCGATGCACATTGGTTGCCATAGAAACGGCACGGATGCCAAAAGCACTAGGGTAGCATGTATCACAGGAAGTGACTAACAAGATAGATGGTAGCCACGTGGTGGCCTTGGCAGACCTTTTGTGAGCTATTATTAACTAATACTTTATGACGTTATTATTATTTTGTGCTTTCGTGCACATTTTTGGTTTTTAATAATGCAAATCTAGTGTCACAATTTAAGAACTGCACAAGACGTTTAGTTATTAATGGAAATAATAAATGTTGACGACATTTCCACATGAAACGGTGTGTTGGTTATGTTATGATTTATAATTACTACATTTTGTTGTTTTTTTTTTCTTTAAGCCTTATTTAATTACTACAGTGTTTCTCTTCGAAAAATGCAATATTATAATGTTAGTATCTACTACTGTATTTAAATTTAATTATGCATATAGCATGTCGACCGATATAAGCCTTATGTTTCGCTTGAAGTTATTGCGTCCGCAAAGTGAAAATATATAGTGGAATAGAGAGGTTTGTATGGGCGGTTCGACTCGAAATTTTAAATATTAGTTAGAGTAATTTATTACCAAAATTAGCCTAAAACTCAGCGTCACATTCATAAAAACGTTTTAAAATAAAAAAGGGTGTAAACTATGTTCCTATTTTTAAACCTTGTCATTTTCTTCCTAAGGTCTGATAGATTATAGAATGTGAATCTTTTTATGTTGAATTGCTAATTTGTCGCAGTTTTACTCGCGCGTGATGTGACCTTATGCATTTTAGAATGTTCGTCAAACGTGATTTTATTCGAACTTATACCAGCTTCTATTATTAAGTCTTTATTTGTATTTACTATATATTTTATATTTTGTCGTATACGACAGAGATGCTCCAGAACCGACCGGTGAAGAAGGTGAAGATACAGACATGGAGTTACCCAAAGTTTATGAGCCAGTATTCGATTACGACGAGCTTCGTGAACGTCTAGACATGTTCTTAGCACAGTTCAATGAAATGGTGCGAGGATCTGGCATGGACCTGGTGTTTTTCCCCGATGCTATGCTTCATTTAGTCAAAATTTCCAGAGTTATAAGACATCCTAGAGGAAACGTCATGCTCGTAGGCGTGGGTGGTTCTGGAAAACAGTCTTTAACAAAGCTATCCACATTTATAGCAGGCTACAGGTCCTTTCAAATCGCGTTGACCAGATCATATAATGTTACCAACTTTCTTGAAGATCTTAAACTGCTCTACAGATCTTGTGGTGTCCAGGGGAAAGGGACTACTTTTATATTTACTGATCTTGATATAAAAGAGGAAGGCTTCTTAGAATATTTAAATAATATCCTTTCGTCTGGGGTCATATCAAATCTATTTACCAAAGACGAGCAACAAGAAATAATTTCTGAATTGACTCCAATTATGAAACGTGAGAACCAAAAGCGGACTCTTACTAATGAATTGGTGATGGAATTTTTCCTGAATAGGACATGTCAGAATCTTCATGTAGTATTGTGCTTTTCGCCGGTGAGCGAAGCATTCAGATATCGTGCAATGCGTTTTCCTGCTCTCATCTCTGGGTGTACAATAGATTGGTTCCAGCCATGGCCTAAGGATGCTTTAGTTTCAGTAGCTGATCACTTTCTAGCAGAGTTTGAAATCGAATGCACTAAAGAAGTTAAGAAAGAACTAGTCACGGTTTTAGGTACAATACAAGATGTTGTCTCTCAAGTGTCCTTAGAGTATTATCAAAGATTTCGTCGCTCATCTCACGTCACGCCAAAATCTTACCTAAATTTTATCGGAGGATATAAAACCATATATCAAATGAAACAGAAGGAACTAGGAGATGGTGCTTTAAGAATGGACACTGGCTTAGAGAAACTGCGAGAAGCGTCTATATCAGTAGAAGTTTTAAAGAAGGACTTAGCTGTAATGGAACAAGACTTAGCTTTGGCTTCAGAAAAAGCAGGCCGAGTACTAACTGAAGTTACGGATCGAGCAATGCAAGCTGAGATTGTCAAAAATCAAGTCCAAATTGTAAAAGAAAAAGCAGAGGTTTTAGTAGCTTATATTGCCGAAGAAAAAGAGAAAGCCGAAATAAAATTAGAAGCAGCGAAACCGGCACTTGAAGAAGCCGAAGCTGCACTGAACACTATTAAGCCAGCCCATATAGCTACTGTTAGAAAGTTAGGCAGACCGCCACATCTGATTATGAGAATTATGGATTGTGTGCTAATTCTCTTTCAAAGAAGGTTACATCCAGTAATAGCAGATACCGCTGCTCCTTGCCCTAAACCATCATGGGCAGAATCATTAAAGGTAATAACATTTCTCCGTAAGCCATGAGACGGTGATCATGCATTACCGTCGATTGTGATAGACCATTACTAATCGTTCTATTTTTTTAGATGATGGCCAGTACTACTTTCTTGCTACAACTACAAAACTATCCGAAAGATATAATAAATAACGAGATGGTGGAACACTTAACTCCATATTTTGAAATGGAAGACTACAATATGGACACAGCGAAAAGAGTATGCGGTGACGTCGCGGGCTTATTATCCTGGACCAAAGCTATGGCTTTTTTCCATAGTGTAAATAAAGAAGTTTTGCCTCTGAAAGCTAATCTCTTACTACAAGAAGCACGGTTAAAGGTGCGTATATTTTTACATAATAACATAAGTACCCATTTAAGCAGTATATTAATTTACCTTGTTTTATTGTAGGTCGCCATGGATGACTTAGCTTCAGCTGAAAGGCAATTGGAAGAACGAGAAATGTCTCTGAGAAAAGTTAAGGAACAATACGAATCAGCGGTTTCAGAAAAACAACAATTAACTGATGCAGCTAATGTGTGTTTAAGAAAAATGACAGCTGCCACGGCCCTCATTAATGGGCTAGGTGGCGAAAAAATACGATGGACACAGCAAAGTAAAGATTTTAAAGAACAGCTTGGTAGACTGGTGGGGGATGTAGTATTAGCTACAGGATTCTTGTCATATTGTGGTCCTTATAATCAAGAGTTTCGGAATAACTTACTGAGTACATGGATGGGGATATTAACAAGTAAACAAATACCTGTAACGCATGACTTAAATATTACGAATATGTTAGTGGAAAGTGCAACTATTTCGGAATGGACATTACAAGGTCTTCCAAATGATGAATTATCAGTTCAGAATGCTTTAATAGTGACGAAGTCAAGTTCATACCCGCTATTAGTTGATCCACAAAGTCAAGGGAAAAATTGGATCAAAAACAAAGAAAGTTCTAATGAACTTCAGATTACATCTTTAAATCACAAATATTTCAGAACTCATTTGGAAGATAGCTTGTCTCTTGGTAGACCTCTGCTGATAGAAGACGTTGCTGTGGAGTTAGATCCAGTTATAGATAATGTCCTTGAAAAGAACTTTATTAAATCTGGATCTATAGAAAAAGTAATTGTAGGGGACAAGGAATGCGATGTTATGCCTGGTTTTATGTTGTACATAACAACTAAACTTCCAAATCCAGCTTATTCACCCGAAATAAGTGCTAAAACGTCAATTATAGACTTTACTGTGACGATGCGAGGGTTAGAAGATCAATTACTTGGTAGAGTAATATTAATGGAAAAATCAGACCTTGAAGAAGAAAGAGTCGCGTTATTCGAATCTGTAATGAAAAACCAAAGGAGTATGAAAGAGTTAGAAAGTAATTTACTGTGCCGCTTAACCTCTTCTGAAGGATCATTGGTTGATGATGAGGCTTTAATCCAAGTGTTACAAATTACAAAGACTACTGCCGAGGAAGTAAATGAAAAACTTAAAGTAGCAGAAGTTACTGAGAAAAAGATTGTGAAAGCTCGGGAAGAATTTAGAGCTGTAGCTGCAAGAGGTTCAATTCTTTACTTTTTGATTGTAGAAATGAGCAATGTAAACCTCATGTACCAGAATTCATTGAAGCAATTTTTGACCATATTTGATAACTCAATTACTAAGTCTACAAAATCCAATGATACTGAAGAACGAATAAATATCATCTTAAAGCATTTGACGCATGAAGTATGGGCTTTTACCCTACGCAGTTTATATGAGAGGCATAAAGCATTATTTACATTAATGTTAGGAATGAAAATAGATTGCCAACGAGGACTGATATCACACGACGAGTTCATGGCATTTATAAAAGGAGGTGCATCTTTAGATTTAAATGCTGTCACTCCAAAACCTTTCAGATGGATTCTAGACATCACATGGTTGAATCTGGTTGAAATTAGTAAATTGAAAACTTTTAGTGACGTTCTCCCCAGGGTAAGTTAACTATTTTATATTTAAATCCTCAAGTTTAAAATTCCCGTGATATGAATAGCGTATTTTTTTAGATAACAAGTAATGAGAAAGAATGGCGTGTCTGGTATGAAAAGGCTAAGCCAGAAGAAGAGAGTTTTCCTAGCGGTTACCAAGAGAGTCTCGACGTGTTTAGGAAATTATTGCTCATAAGGTCCTGGAGTCCTGACAGAACGTTATCGCAAGCCAGAAAGTACATTGTTGGTGAGATACAAATTAATGTTATTCTTTATTATGCAATCAGAGTATTGGTTTCTAAAACTGTGTTTAGTATCAAATATTCTTTCGTACTAAATAAAATTAAACAAAATCACTATCTTAATGACTCTAACCCTCATTCCATTAAAGTTAAATAGTTTTCATTGTAATTTTAGATTCTCTTGGCCCGGAATATGGTGAAGGATGTATCCTCAATTTAGAAACAACGTGGGAAGAATCCGAACCACGTACTCCTCTCATTTGTATTTTGTCTATAGGCTCCGATCCTTCAGCACAAATAGCATCTCTTGCAAAAGCAAAAGAAATTGGTAAGATATTCAAGTCTATAACTTTAATCTTGTGAGTGTTTAAACCGTGATATTAACCAATAAATTAATTTTAGTATTGAAATCTGTATCTATGGGTCAAGGTCAAGAGATAGTTGCAAGACAAATGATATCGGATTCAATGACCGAAGGTGGCTGGGTTTTGCTACAGAACATACATTTGTCACTCCCGTTCTGTGTGGAAGCCATGGATGCACTCATTGAAACCGAGCACATTCAAGAATCGTTTAGACTTTGGCTCACTACTGAAGTTCACACTGAGTTTCCGATCGGTTTATTACAAATGGCAATAAAGTTTACCAATGAACCTCCGCAAGGTATTAGGGCCAGTATGAAAAGAACATACCAAAATATTACACAGGATTCACTTGATTATTCTTCTTTATCTCAATGGCCGCCGCTTCTTTACGCGGTAGCCTTTTTACACACTATAGTACAAGAAAGACGAAAGTTTGGCCCGCTGGGTTGGAATATACCGTATGAATTCAATCAATCTGATTATGCTTCTAGTGTTCAATTTGTCCAAAATCATTTAGATGAAATCGATCCTAAGAAGGGAATATCGTGGCCAACGATATGCTACATGCTTGGAGAAGTTATGTACGGAGGCCGCGTGACAGACGACTTTGATAAAAGGCTGCTCACCACATTCACTAACGTATGGTTTTGTGATGTTTTGTTACGACCCGGCTTTGAATTCTATAAAGGGTATAAAGTTCCAACGACGAGAAATATTCAAGGATATGTGGATTATATCAACCAGCTTCCGCTAACTGATACACCTGAGGTATTTGGTTTGCATGGAAACGCAGACATAACGTATCAAATTAACAGTGCAAAAGATATTTTGGATACTATCTTGAATGTGCAGCCTAAGGAAGGAGGTAGCCAGGGTGGAGAGACCAGAGAGAGTATTGTTTATCGTCTAGCTGAAGACATGTTGGAGAAGTTACCCAAACAATACGTTAGTTTTGAGGTCAGAGAAGCACTTCAAAAAATGGGCGCTTTCCTTCCTATGAACATTTTCTTGAGGTAAAGTTATTAATTTAGCCACTAATAACATATAGGTATAATATAATATATTTATAAAACTACGACACGAATAATAATTGGCACTGCTAAACCTTTTTTGATTCATCAGATATTTGAAGTCGTAGTTGTGTCACGCACTCACGACTAAACTGTGTTTTGTTAATATTTTTTTTTATAAAATCTTTACAGACAAGAAATCGATAGGATACAGAAAGTAGTGAAAACTGTCAGTTCGACGCTATGTGACCTAAAGTTAGCTATAGATGGTACCATCGTGATGAGTCAAGGTCTCCGGGAATCATTGGACGCCATGTATGATGCCCGGATACCACAAAAGTGGCTCAAGGTAAGTTTACCAATAATAATTGTTATACAAGATTGAATATTGTGATTAGATACTGAATAAGAAAAGGTAATAACATTTTATAAACATCACTACCAAATACAAAACTTCTTACTACATATGTAGCCCGATACCCACCTCGCTATATAGTTTTATTTTTTATTTTAATACCAATATTCTTGCTACAAGATAAAGATTAAAAAAAAAGTAATACAAAAATTTACTTAGCTTCTACAAATATTGTCTGAGTCTTCATAATTGTTGTGGTTGTGTACGAGATTTAATTTAATCGTTAATAATTTCAAAGGTATCATGGGAGTCAGCGACACTCGGTTTCTGGTACACCGAACTGTTGGAACGAGAACAACAGTACAGAATTTGGCTGCGAAACGGAAGACCTTCAGCATTTTGGATGACGGGTTTCTTTAACCCTCAGGGATTCCTCACAGCCATGAGACAGGTCTTAATTTTATTTAAACGTAACTATAAAGCTTAATGTACTTCTTTTTAAAGTTTATCATTACCCCGTGCCTCGGATAGCACGTCAAGCCGTTGATCCCGATTGTCTTTGGAAGTCGTTACGGGTAATCAGATGCCAGGAAGTCTGACCAAGGGTTATCGTATCGCCATGGGGCTGTGGAGGTCTGATAGGCGGTCGCTCCATGTAAAACACTGGCATCCAGCTGAATTCAGTAAGGTTGGAAACCGGCCCCGACATAGTTAGGAAAAGGCTAGAGAGATGATGATATAACTACAAAGCTCAAGTACATAAAAACTAAGCTGATTAGAAGAATTTTATTCTTGTATTTCACGATAACCTTAATACACCCTACTACATGCTCATTTTGAAATAATTTAACCGTTTGCAGGAAGTGACGCGTAGCCACAAGGGCTGGGCTCTTGACTCAGTAGTGCTGCAGAACCACATCACTAAGTTGAACAGGGAGGAGGTCCACGAGGGACCTGCTGAAGGGGTCTACGTCTATGGATTGTTTTTAGAAGGTAAGATATTTATTGTAGCTATCAATCTTTCCGATATTCTAACTTTATAATTTGAAGCATCAAAAAACTAACTTTGGAATTAGTTAACCTTTCGACGACCAAGCGACAGTCGGCTTTCGCGCTGCTATCGTGTCTCGAATCACGTGTGTTCGAAGGTTTATATAGGCACGCTATTACACACCACACAACATTGTATTGTCATATTACGCTATTATTTACTTTCTCTACTTTCCAGGAGCTTCTTTGGACAGGAAAACAGGTAAACTGATAGAATCAAAGCCCAAAGTACTGTACGAGCAAATGCCTGTGATCTACATCTTTGCAATCAACACGACTGCAGGCAAAGACCCCAGGTTGTACGAATGTCCAATCTACAGGAAACCGCAAAGAACAGACGCTAAGTACGTAGGGTCTATTGACTTTGAAACTGACAGCAATCCGAGACATTGGACCCTAAGAGGCGTGGCCCTGTTGTGCGATATTAAGTGAATCAATGTACCTATTATTTGTTTCAATAAATATTTTTTGTTAATAGAAATGTTTCAAGTTCGCTGACTACCTGTCACGCACACAAGTGACCCCTTGTCACGCACACAACAATTTCTAAAAACACAGCCACATAAATCTCTGTAGGCCAAAGTCCAGCACCGAGTATTGCTACCTCCTCGCCGATTCTGCTATCCTAAATGAATGTAATGGTAAAATGTATAAAAATCAATATTTTCTTAGGGACAAAACCAACTAAGGGCAACAGTGGACAATTTTAAGCGATAATTCAGGCAACTTCACAGTTTGAAATTGACAATCATAGCAACTTAGTGGCGGCAACTGCAAGTTTCGAGATCTAAACCGGGAAATCATAACGTTGTAGGAGGTTGATCACATTGAAAATGAGGAAAGTGACATCTAGCTTCACAATGCGTTGGTATTAATGTTATAGACTACTGGTGCTACTGTTTGTTTTTTTGTGTCTCTCTCATTGATTAAACAGTATATCTAATGAAGTGCTAGATGACACTACGTTCGAATTGCTAAAATATTTAATTTCAATAATTTCCAATGTAAATTGAGATTGTAAATGTTATGTACTTTTTTGGGTAATAACGAATTAAGATATTTCACCTAAATGTAGGTTAGGGGATCCTACATTTAAAAGTAATGTATCAGGAAGTGGGAGTCTTGGTAAGACATAAATAAAACATAATTTAACAAAATTTTCATAATTTTTGCTAGAGTGCGCGACACACATTACTTACGCAAGATCATGAAACTTAATTGTAAAAAAACAGTTTGAATTAAAATATTTTTTGCTAAAATGATTATGGCTGAGAATATGTAGCACAAAAAATATGTCTTGGCAGTTTTCGCAACGATAAAACTGTCAAACATTTGTAATGTCAGATTAAGACTACTTATGAAAGTTCGCTTTTGAGTCATCTCGTGTTCTTGGTTATAAGAACACGTGTATGATCTCCATATTATAATTTAATAACCGTACAATTGTCATTTAATTAAACTGAAATATTATTTTCAAACTGGACATTGGCAGAAATCACACCGCAAATTCGGTGGATTGCCATTACAAATATAAAAGTTTGAAGTTGAAGTTGAAAGTTCGCTTAAGCTCTGAACCCTGCGAGTTCGATCCCGGCACGGGACATGTATGTAACTAACCTTTAACTACAGGCGATTGTTTGTGTTTGAAGTATTTATAATGCACACACATTCCTATGGGGAATTAACATACATTATAATAATTGTTTTCTCAAGTGCACTTTGTAGTAGGAAGTATATATTTTAATATGTAACAATCTTATTAATTACTGATTATGTATGCTACAACTGTTAATAAGTTAATTTGTATTTCATCATCAAATTGATATTCACGGATTATAACAAAACAGTTTTCATAAATGCGACCCATATATTTTAGATGTTTTACTATACTAAGTTAGTTTTTTTTAATACCAATTTGTGAAATTGAGCTAAGTATTGAAAAGCAATCTGGTGTGACTCAACGGGAACAAACCAAGGAATCGTAGCAAATGACACCATTGTCACCCCGGTGACAACTGGGAAGACAATTCCCAGCTGTCACCCCGGAGGACAGGGCTAGAGGGGACTATTGGGAATAACTCTCTATTTTGTTTTTTGTATTATCTTAACGCCACATAATTCTTAACCTACATAATAAATGTGTGCGGTGTGTAATTCAGATTTGTTAAGCAGGCAGGCACAAGAAAAATACACGAATGCAATTTTAATTTCACAACTTGCGAAACCGACTTCCTTGATTACTTAAAAAAAAGGAACAAAAATAAAAATACAGTTGCTTATTTAAAAATAAAAATTATAATTAACAAATGCGTTAAACAAAAGCTTTCAGAGTGCTATATAAAGTAGACTAAAAAAATACCTCCTACGTAGTGGACGGATTTACATGAGACAATTTGTTGTGTTCCTAAAGGTAAAAAAAAGAAAAAAAAATCACAACTGATGACATACCTTTTTTATATGAAAATAAATAACTAGATGTTTGAAAAAAACATCGTTAAAACACGTATCTATATAAAAATACGAGATTTTTTTGTAAATTACACAGGCGAGCAACGAACTGGACGCATGCCATCACCGCGCAATCACATGCATGTTTATTTTTCTTTTAATAAATATTTAATTCATATAAAAACCATGTCTATTAAAAGCTCGACTCAATTTTAAATTGCCGCCATTTTCATGAATAATCAGTACGTCATATTTAGGTCAGACAGGTTAAGCAATAGAAATGAGATTTTCTCAAAGTAGCTAAGTCATAACTTGACGTGTAAAAACAACATTTTGACTGAAGTCTGGCTTTGCTTTTGCGCAGTTGTAGCTGCTGTACAGCTTCTCAAAACTCTCTGCCATACTACATTCTTTGTACACCGATGATTTCAAAAGATTTCTGTCTTAACCGCAGACCAGCCAGCAACCATCAGTGCACAAGATAGTGAAACCTTTTTTTCAACATCTCCAGGCTAATGATATGCGATGTGTAGCTTTGCTATAAACGGTTACGCCCTACAGCTGCAGCGTTGCCTACTGAAGCCTGAGGATCCTGCTGATCAGTACATTACTGACTGTAGCATTATGCTACTACTTGGTCTCTTTCGTGCTCGTCAATCATGTACTCCTTTTGTTGGTTAGCCTTTTTAGGACATTCTTTTTGGTAAAATTTTAAAATTTGAAGGTCAAAGAGTTTCAAAGTTTCAAAGATCATCATACCGATAAGAATTTCCTAAAAAAGGCTAACCAACAAAAGGAGTACATGATTGACGAGCACGAAAGAGCCCAAAATAGTAGCGTAATGCAAAAACGACATTCTTCTTGTTAACGCAGCTTTTTAATACATAAAAACAAGTTAGAATCAAAGTCAGCAGTATTCGAAAAGCACTTCACGCTGTTATTAGAGGAAAAAGTATCAATACTAAGTACTGATTACAATAACTCATTCTGAAATCCCATTTCCCGTCAAGTAATTCAGCTAGCAATAATGAAAAAAATACTGTTTAAGTATTAACAACAATGGTACCATACAAAGCTGAGAACTCAAGCTTTACACGCTTTATGCTTTCTAAAATGAGGTAAACCTCCCGAAAAATAAATGTTTGCTACATTTGTAAGGCTTCATTTGATTTGGTTGTTCGCGAGTGTACAGAGAGGTGTTTTGGAAACTGCTTTAGCCAATAATTAAAGTTTGCTTATGCCTTTTGCGTTTGTATAGTCTCTTTATAAATAACTTACTTCCTACTTAAAAATACCAGTCAAAGTTGCGACGCTGAGATACAATATCATTATAGCAAATAAGTAAAGAATCATAGACCGCACCTCTAGGATCTAAACAAAAAAAAAAAACCATCCATGTAAATCTGTCCTCTACAAACATAGTTCTATGTAAAACGCTAATTGCACTCTGCTACTTGTATCACAAAACAGTAAAAAGTATAGACAATAACCACTCCGAGAGCGCGGCCACGTTTTATTTACTAAGCTTTAAACTTAGTTTAAATCTGATATACTTGCTACCATTATCCAAACCTTGTGTAGCTCATAGTAGTTTCTTGATTTCATCGTACAACACGAGTACGAATGCTCCTCCAGTGCCTCTTAATACGTTAGAGAAGGCGCCCTTAAAAAAGGCGCCGGCGCCTTCTCTTTTAAGTATTTTCGCCCAGCAGTCAGCTGTGCTCTTATACTCGCGTTGGTCCAAGGGTTTCCCCGACTGCATCATCATCCGCCGTCGCACCGTGTCCAGCGGATAAGAAGCAATGCCAGCAACTGTGGTCACAGTCTGCGTGAAAAAAGTTAATTTAACATTAACATAATATATCAACTTGATATGTTGTTAGGTTGAGTCAGCAAATAGGTATGCACTACGCAGGACCGCGAGATAATGAAGATAGTTTCCCTTACGGACCCACTGAAAGTATTTTTTTAAGAAAGTTAACTTTTATTTTTAGTTAAGAATAGTAGTGGAAAAAGGTTATATCTATCTCGTGGTACCTGAACTCTAATAATGTTCGCATAAATTATTTGATGAGTCATATTATAAATACAACAATAACCTGAGCGATGAGCCACTTGAAGAACAGTGGAGTATTTTGTGGGTCAGGAATAAAGGCTTTTGCGGTATCGAAGAACCCGAAGTACGTCGCACGGTAGATGATGATACCCTGCACCGACACTACGAAGCCTCGGTACCAGCCCAGGGGTCCATCCGTTTTAAGGGTCTTGAGGAGGCAGTCGACCAGGCCATTGAACTCCTTAGCTTTGCCTTTCCCAACGTCTGCTGCCAACCTGTCGTTTGATAACAATAACAATACTTAACCTTTCAACGACCAACCGACTACCGGGCTGCTGTTGTCTTTCTATTGTGACTCAAATCACGTTTGTTCGAAGGATTAAATTGCCTGTCTTCAAGCCGCAGTCAGTTAGAAGGGCGAATATATACACGACTACTTTCGCACAGACGAAATCTTGAAAAATGTACAGGTCTGACTGGTTTGCAAAAAAATCTGAAGCACGAATCTTGCCTAGATAGCATAACAATGTCTTTTTACTTGTACTATTATAGTAAAACATAGCTTAAATTTTAACCTATAAGGTTCTCGGTGAACTCAGTCTGAAGTAAAAACTTAATTCGCGACTCGAGTATATAAGAAAGATCTGTGACCACTAGGCTACACAAACAGCAAAACTTTTGCAACATTGATACTTGGAATTTATTACCTGGTTCGTCCATAATCTAACGGATAAACGAAACATAACGAAGTTGCTCCCGCGGCTCCGCCTGATGCGAGATTGCCGACGAAGTACTTGAGAAACTGTTTGTTTTTGTCTACACCTCCAATAAAAAGTTCCTTGTATTTATCCTTAAACGCAAAGTTTAAGGCTTGGGTTGGAAAGTATCGAATTACATTTGCCAAGTTGCCGCGCCACAGTGAGACAAATCCTTGTTCTTTTGAGACTCTGACCAGTACATCAGTAATACCTATAATGTAAGAAAGAAATTAACTGAATTCAAAAATACTATCTCCATCAGATGATTATCATATCCAAAAGAGGATATATCATTTGACTGCATAGTTATGAACTAACAATTCATATATCAGGAATACACTTAGGTCGCCTTCGGTGTAAGTTTTTACTAACTATAATCTTGAAGAAAATGAACAGTAGCATAGATATTGTGCGACAAACCTTTATATCGTTGGTTTTCTGGAATTTGTGGGTTAACTGCTTGCACCTGTAAAATAATTTTCACTCTTTCAATAGGCGCCACACACGTCTTTGACACGGCGGCTGACACTCCTCCCGCAATGAAATCTTTCATGAACCCTCCCGCATCACCGCCCTTGTCGGCTTTAGGTGCTTTCGGTGCTTTCGGTTTGTCTCCCATTTTGATTTCTTACTTTTTACTTTGACAAGTAATGTTGTATCTGACTCTCAATTACATTTTTCTTACTACAACGTGTGATAAAAATGCAAAAGCGGTGATTTTATCGGACGCCTTTAGTTAAAATATCCAATGGCCGTATGCAAGACCCACATTCACTTTTTTCTGTCAAGTCCCGTAGGTTTTATGTTAGACCACGAAACCCTCGATATAGATCGGAAACTATAGGATAAATAATTAAATATCTATCCCAACGCAAATAAAGTTTCCACTTTATTTTAACATATAAATTTGTATATGTGTATACATGTATAAATTCTATGAAACAGTCATCAAACTTTCTTTTGATGACTTTGACATTTGATTGAAAAATACTATTACACAAAAAGGACTGCTTACTGTGCTTCAGGTGGTAATTAAAAACTCACTTTTTGTGTCAGCGTTAAAGTATATTTTGCATTACAATCAAGCATATGAATAAAACAGTTAGAAAGAGATCGTCTTTTTAGGAATTGTGTCCCTCTCGCACGCTGTGGTATTGTTGATTAATTTACACAATTGTGTCTAGAGGTATTTACAGTTATTAGCGCAGGTGATGGCAAATTTAGGCATCGTAATAGCATGGAATTTTTATTATTAAGATTTTTTCTTTTTAGGGATTTCAAAATTGAGATTGACATATTCCTTCAGAACTAAGTACCTTAATTTAACTTTGTACTAATATTTTACTGATAATTTTAGTGTGGATGAATGGATATACATAAATATCATGTTTCAGTTTTTGCAGTGATTGTTGTCATCATTCCAGTAGCATAGTACATCATTGTAATTTCAACGAAAATACATCAAAAGATACAAAAGACAGGCGTAATTGTTTTATTTGAATATAGAATTACAGAAATCAACGATAAATAAAACATTAGGTCCTCTTTCAGTGATTCATAGAGACCTTGAACTAAGGAGGCCTTTGGATATTTATATATTTTTATTTATATTTTTTTTATATTTTAGCACTTTCGGCCCTATCAGAATATCAGCGCTGCGGTATTTTTTATGGAAAAAATCGCAGCACCATGCTGAGATAGGGACCGTTTTTGGCCTCGCACAGGTATTTTGTGTTTGTTTTTGTTATATAGTTTCATGTTTTTTGTTTGTGTTATTTTTCTTCTCCTGTGTGTGACCAAAATAAATGTTTTTCTTTCTTTCTTTCTTTCTTTCTTTGATCTTTATATGATCAAAAAGAGGTTTTACTTAGACCAGTATTCCAGCCCAATTGCACCCCTCAGTGCCAGGCCACACGGTGCGGCATCGCGCCGCACCGCATTACTCCGCACCGCACTAGCGGCCACACGAGCCGTGCGGCGCCGCACGGCGCCGCTGCGGCACCGCAATGTTCTTACGGCGCCGCTGCGGCACCGCAACAAGCTCAAAGTACTGTATTGCCATCCCCATGAACTGAGCGGCGCCGCTGCGGCGCCGCTGCGGCACCGCACTGCTTGCACCCCTCCCCGCCTCGTCTGCCTCGCGCCGTTGTCCGGTGAGCCTGCGGTGCGGCGCCGGAGCGGTGCCGGACGTCCCGTGTGGCATACCATCCAATTTTATATGTAGGAAACCGTTGCGGCACCGCTCAGGCGCCGCGCCGGAGCCGCACCGCACCGTGTGGCCTGGCGCTCACCTTTGTAGTACGTTATTATTAAGGGCCATTTAGATGGAGAGAGTTTCTCGAACGTTTTTTGGCAAGAAATCGTACGCTACTATCGCATGCAATAATCACCATAAGACTATCATATCATAATGTTTACATACAGGCAAGAACTAAATTCTCGCCTGCAATTATGTCATACGAGATAAATGACTGCAACTGTTTAGACGGCGAAATATACAGTAAGAAAGTTTTTGCTTACGAGTTCTAGACTAGTCTATACACGATCTGGTATGAACCGTTTTTGAGTGCGAGATTTACCATTCGAGTTCAGTGACTACTACGGTATTGTTCTCAAATTGATACAAAAATAATTTCAATTTATTTTTTTATCATTCAAAAGTAACTTATGTTACACTTATATAGATACTTTAAATGTTTTTGATAATGTTTGAAAGAAATCTGTTGTATCTGACCAGAAACTTAAAGTTAGCATTTCACTTTATTAGCTTGGCGTATATTTGTTATTTTTGTAACTCAGAACTTATTATTGAATGTCTCTTGATCTTCTATTTGTAATTTAAGACACAAAGTATAAGATGCTCCCAACATCTTTTTTTCCGTTTTTGTTTTATTAATTCTTGTCTTATAAGAGCAGAAATAATTAAAACACCCTTGCGCACTGCACTCATAGTAGTGACAAGTAGTGACTGGCACAAGAACTCGAAACATAATTCTCGCTTTGTAGTTCTGTTTACACGGAGACAGATAGATATATTCTATTGCAAGGCAATTATCGCCCAAGGGACAGGGCGACAATCGTGAATGTTTACACGGAGAGACTTTTGTAATGCTCTTTCGATAAGCGTACCTACGAGTCGAGAAACTCTCTTCGTCTAAATGGCCCTTTAGAAATACATATGTACGCTATGGTCAAATAAATAAAATATTAATTCTTATTATCAAGGATGCGCAAATGAACGCAATCATCTTAATTATTTGTGAATTTAATTAAAAACTTCACTTAAAAATAATAGGGAATGGTTTTTAGGGTTCCGTACCTCAAAAGGTAAAAACGGAACCCTTATAGGATCACTTTGTTGTCCGTCTGTCCGTCCGTCCGTCCGGCTGTCAAGACCCTTTTTCTCAGAAACGCGTCGAGATAACAAGCTGAAATTAATATCACATACTCAGGTCTGCTATCTCTCAAAGTAGTGAAAAAATCAAGTTTCTTAATCAACGAAATAAAAAGGTTCGGCGGTTTACATTGCATATTTAGACATTTGCAAGGGAATCAAAACCTATAGGGTACTTCCCATTGACCAAGAATCATGAAATTTGGCAAGAAGCAAGGTCATGTAGCACAAGTAAAGGGAAAACTCCGAAAACCGTAAATTTGTAGTTAGTTCACGTCAGGCGTCCGTCTGTCCGTCCGTCTGTCAAGAACCTTTTTCTCAGGAACGCGTTGAGATATCAAGCTGCAATTAATATCATATACTGAAGTCTGCTATCTCCCAAAGCAGTGAAAAAATCAAGTTTCTAAATCAACGCATTAGAAAGATACGGCGATTTATATTGCATAATTAGACATTTTCAAGGGAATCAAAACTCAAAACCTATAGGATACTTCCCATTGACCTAGAATCGTGAAATTTGGCGAGAAGCAAGGTCATGTAGCACAAGTATAGGGAAAACTCCGAAAACCGTAAATTTGTAGTTTGTTCACATCAGGCGTCTGTCTGTTCGTCCGTCTGTCAAGAACGTTTTTCTCAGGAACGCTTCGAGATATCAAGCTGAAATTAATATCACATACTCCGGTCTGCTATCTCTCAAAGCAATGAAAAAATCAAGTTTCTAAATTAACGCAATAAAAAGATACGGTGGTTTATATTGCATACTTAGACATTTTCAAGGAAATCAAAACTCAAAACCTATAGGTTACTTCCCATTGACCTAGAATCATGAAATTTGGCAAGAAGCAAGGTCATGTAGCACAAGTATAGGGAAAACTCCGAAAACCGTATATTTGTAGTTTGTTCACATCAGGCGTCCGTCTGTTCGTCCGTCTGTCAAGAACGCTTTACTCAGAAACCCGTCGAGATATCAAGCTGAAATTAATATCACATACTCAGGTCTACTATCTCTTAAAGCAGTAAAAAACTCAAGTTTCTAAATCAACGCAATAAAAAGATACGTTGGTTTATATTGCATTTAGATATTTGCGAGGGACTCAAAACCTATAGGGTATTTCCATTAACGGAACCCTCGTTGCGCGAGTCCAACTCGCACTTGACCGGTTTTTTAGGGTTCCGTACCTCAAAAGGTAAAAACGGAACCCTTATAGGATCACTTTGTTGTCCGTCTGTCCGTCCGTCCGTCCGGCTGTCAAGACCATTTTTCTCAGAAACGCGTCGAGATATCAAGCTGAAATTAATATCACATACTCGGGTCTGCTATCTCTTAAAGCAGTGAAAAATTCAAGTTTTTAAATCAACGCAATAAAAAGATACGGCGGTTTATATTGCAAATTTGGACATTTGCAAAGAAATCAAAACCTATAGGGTACTTCCCATTGACCTAGAATCATGAAATTTGGCAAAAGGCAAGGTCATGTAGCACAAGTAAAGGGAAAACTCCGAAAACCGTAAATTTGTAGTTAGTTGACATCAGGCGTCCGTCTGTCCGTCTGTCTGTCAAGAACCTTTTTCTCAGAAACGCGTCGAGATATCGAGCTGAAATTAATATCACATACTCAGGTCTGCTATTTCTCAAAGCAGTGAAAAAATCAAGTTTCTAAATCAACGCAATAAAAAGATACGGCGGTTTATATTGCATATTTAGACATTTTCAAGGGAATCAAAACTCAAAACCTATAGGGTACTTCCCATTGACCTAGAATTGTGAAATTTGGCAAGAAGCAAGGTCATGTAGCACAAGTAAAGGGAAAACTCCGAAAACCGTAAATTTGTAGTTAGTTGACATCAGGCGTCCGTCTGTCCGTCTGTCTGTCAAGAACCTTTTTCTCAGGAACGCGTCGAGATATCAAACTGAAATTAATATCACGTACTTAAGTCTGCTATCTCCCAAAGCAGTGAAAAAATCAAGTTTCTAAATCAACGCAATAAAAAGATACGGCGGTTTATATTGCATATTTAGACATTATCAAGGGAATCAAAACTCAAAACCTATAGGGTACTTCCCATTGACCAAGAATCATGAAATTTGGCAAAAGGCAAGGTCATGTAGCACAAGTAAAGGGAAAGCTCCGAAAACCGTAAATTTGTAGTTAGTTGACATCAGGCGTCCGTCTGTCCGTCTGTCCGTCTGTCTGTCAAGAACCTTTTTCTCAGAAACGCGTCGAGATATCAAGCTGAAATTAATATCACATACTCAGGTCTGCTATCTCTCAAAGCAGTGAAAAAATCAAGTTTCTAAATCAACGCAATAAAAAAATACGGCGGTTTATATTGCATATTTAGACATTTTCAAGGGAATCAAAACTCAAAACCTATAGGGTACTTCCCATTGACCTAGAATCGTGAAATTTGGCAAGAAGCAAGGTAATATAGCACAAGTAAAGAGAAAACTCCGAAAACCGTAAATTTGTAGTTATTTCACTAAAAAACAAATTAACGGAACCCTCGTTGCGCGAGTAGAACTCGCACTTGACCGGTTTTTTTTTTATGGTATAAGAAGGGTATAAATATCTGAAGAGTAGAGATGTGGAGGAAGAGCAGAACTCCAAATTATTTGGGACATAGGCAGAAAGGTGAAGATGAGACAAAAAACCTTTAAAATTATTTTTGGGGCAGGAGACATCTCGTAAGTATTGGTACATTTTAGCGAATTTGTTCTACAACAACAACACGGCGCGATCACGAGTTTCAGAAAATACTATATTTACTGTTACAGGAAAACTCAATGATATTACAAACTTATAAAAAACAGAACCCGATTGACTTGAAATGGCACATAAAAGAAAGAAAAATGAACGTGTAAGTATAAGAAATAATTAAGATTAAAGACGTTACACAAGTCTAAATTATACTTACGTAAAACCGTTTAACCACAAAGGAACACACAGTTTCTGCCATAATTTAACCTACTTATTGGTTTGATGAACATCACATCAAACCTGTTATTATCGAGCTGTCAAACAAATCCATTATTTATCTATGGCGGTGTTAGTATTTATTATAGGCAATAAGCTTGTGGTTTGGTATTTGTATTCAATATAATTGTAATAAAAATATCGGGATAATCTCCAGTGTTTAGTAGTATGTTGTAGAATGTACGTCACAGTTACAAAAATTTGAAGCTGCGAGTAGAAAAATTGACTGTGGAAGATTGAAAATTGTTGTTATTTTTCACTGAAACTGAAACTACTGGTGATTCATAATTACAGGAACATTATATTTATTTCATTCATAACCCACAGAAACATTATATTTAAGGTAAATTTAAGCATTTGTAATTATGACGTATTTTAATTATAGCGCATAAACTTTCACCAGTATATAATCAAAGCTTTCACCAATGTAATAAAATCCAAACTATTCTATGATGGTGGCCTTACCTAGTGCTAAGGAACATGGAGAACAGATATTTAGCTTCATTAATAAGATGATAACCAAATCAAAAAAAACTTTTTCCAAAAAAATAATAACCGCCATCAAAAACTAAAAACACAAAAATAACTAAAATTTCGGAAGTCTATGGCAACAATAATACACACATCAAAAGTGTCTCTAGGGATATTTCAATTAAACCTAAATTACTAAAATTCTATTAACTTTTTGTTAAAACATGTACACTTTAAAATAAACCTTGTTTAATTGCCTATCTAATCTGATAATAAACTTTTAGATAAAAATAAATTAAAAAAAAACTTAGAAGAAGAGGAAAAACTCAACAAAATTTCAATTTCACTTTATTTTTGAAATTTCAAAACCTAAACAACAAAACAATTTTTTTTTTATAAAAATTGTTGAAAACTTAAAATTAATAATTCGTGGATCCACCTAAGACTCTCCTGACACATCTGCAGCGGTTCTGCATACTCAAAACAAGGGTGTCAATATCCTGTTGTGGAATACTGTCCCATAATTGCCGTTTCTGAAGCCATGAAGACCAGTCAGAGCGTTATATCCAGGCTTTGGTCATGTTATCGTGTCACGGAGGAAGTGGTGGAACGGCACCGAGGACCTCAACGCATTACAACACATGTACAGGACCGATTCATAGTAAATGCTGCACGAAGTCAACTAAATGCAACGGCGATGCAATTGGTTCAAAGGCTACAGAGAGAGTATGGTTTGCTGGTAAGCGGTCAAACTTTGAGAAGGCGACTGCATGAAGTCAATCTACGTGCTCGTAGGCCATTTTGGGTATCAGCACTAAGGAGAGGTAATCGAGGAAGAAGATTACAATGGGCTATTGCACACGAAAACTGGAACCATTCTCAATGGTCACTTGTGCTTTTCACTGATGAATCTAGGTTTGGATTTCATCCTGATTCGCGAAGAGTACGCGTTTGGAGAAAACCTGGACGTTGAAATCGACTGCAGCACCCACAACAAGTTCATGCATATTAAGGTGACACGATTATGGTTTGGGCAGGAATTCGTCTCGGCGGTAGAACGGACCTCGTTTGGATACAAGGCAATATGACTGCTCGAAAATACCGAGATGAGGAGCTAGAGCCTGTAATCTTGCCCCACAAACAGCAAATGGGACAAAATTTCCAGCTAATGCACGACAATGCCCGTTCACATACGGCGCGTATCGTTACAAGTTGGTTACAACAGCATGTTATCCAAGCTTTAGACCGGCCTGCACAATCCCCTGACTTAAATCCTATTGAGCATGCCTGGAATATGCTTCAGAGAAGAGCTCGTAGGAATTTCCCTGTTGATATTGTGCATCAAAACCAGCTTTTCTTGCATCTTAGCAGGATTTGGGACAGTACTCCACAACAGGATATTGACACCCTTGTTTTGAGTATGCAGAACCGCTCCAGATGTGTCAGGAGAGTCTTAGGTGGATCCACGAATTATTAATTTTAAGTTTTCAACAATTTTTATAAAAAAAAATTGTTTTGTTGTTTAGGTTTTGAAATTTCAAAAATAAAGTGAAATTGAAATTTTGTTGAGTTTTTCCTCTTCTTCTAAGTTTTTTTTTAATTTATTTTTATCTAAAAGTTTATTATCAGATTAGATAGGCAATTAAACAAGGTTTATTTTAAAGTGTAGGTGTCTTAACAAAAAGTTAATAGAATTTTAGTTATTTAGGTTTAATTAAAGTATCCCTAGACACTTATGATGTGTGTACATTGGCATGAGAGAAGCCACCGACTTTCGAAATTTTAGTTATTTTTGTGTATTTACTTTTTGAAGGCGGTTATTTTTTTTTTTTGAAAAAGTTTTTTTGTTTTTTACTCTTTAGTCTTGAATCACAATGTTGACTGTGTATTACAGTATCTTTTAAAGTAGTTTATTTTCAAAATAAAACTACTTAACTATAATCTTATAAAACGAAAATAGAAACTTGAAGTAATGCACATATCGTCAATGTATATTACGTCGCTTTTTTTTGTTCTTGATCAATTTTTCGAGAAGCACCAAACTAGTTATTGAGTAGGCCACACGACGAAAGAGCATTGCTAGAGATGACGCGATTACGCAACTTATATTCAGTCTCTTCATTTTCATTGATTGACGCATCAGCATGACGAGTAGGTAGTTGTTGTCCTATGTTAAACTTCAATGTTGTAAATCGTTGAGGAATTCCCTCGACTGTATATGATTTCCATCATCAGATCTACTAATGAAGGTTTGGCTTCATTACAACCTATATGGGTGCAAAGTTCGCATCAATTTAAATGATTTAAGTCTAAACACAAGGTAGCTACTGTAAACCGTTGAAAAGTTCCCTGAACTATCCTTCGTCTTCATCATCGGACCCCTAATACAGTCACAACCCATCTAGGTGTAAAGTTCTTATCAATACAAGTTAATCAAGCTCAAACACAAGGTAGCTGCTGTGAATTGTTGAGAAGTTCCCTCGACTGTCTCTCGGCTCCATCATCAGATCTACTCCAGACCTTTATTAAATTGAAGTGCTTTAATAAAATACTTAATGAAAAACTTACAAACGCACTAGTTACCCCTACGATTTTTGAAAGTTCCCCTCGATTTCTCTGATCTGCTATCATCAAACCCTGATTTCCTTATCAAAGGACCACCTTAGAAATTCCAACAAAAAAGAATCATCAGAATCGGTTCATAAACGACGAAGTTATCCGAGAACAAACATAAAAAAACATATATTCGGTCGAATTGAGAAACCTCTCTTTTTTTTGAAGTCGGTTAAAAACGAGGGATTTATTATCAAAATTTGTGAAAACCTTCCGTGAAAGGTGCGTCTTAGTGGTACTGGGTCTAACTAGGATCACATGGTAATTAAGGAGAAATATTTCAATTTCGCGTAGCGACACCTATGTCGCTGTGTCGTGTCATACCAAGTCCTGAAGCGACATTTACTTTCCTTGCTAGGGTAACTTTGACCAAACAAAATATTATTTAAAAGTACAATATTTTTGGGACTTCTGGTCACAATTTTATTTAGACAGATTATTAGAATAGGTATTAATTTTAAAGATTAATTGTACCCCATACAAAAAGTCCACATCTGTTTTCGAATAATAATTAACCTTTCAACGACCAAGCGGAAGCCGGCTGTCGCGCTGCTATTGTCTTTATACTGTGTGTCGAATCACGTGTGTTCGTAGGTTTAATCATTTAACGACTAAGCGACAGCTGTCTGTCGCGCTACTATTGTCTTTCTATTGTGTCTGAAATCACAGTTGATCGAAGGCTTAAACTAAATTATGTAATAATTCATGCACCTACCCTCGATGCTTATTTAGCTTATCTTCTTGTGTATGACGGCCCGCCCGCCATGACGTAACTCACGCTACACAATGTCTGGGGGACAATGTTTTAACAAACAAAAACTTGGTTCACTGTTGAGATTCAAACATAATTACTGTATGTAAATAAATATTTGGAACGGCAAAGTTATGCAACTGGTGCCGGTGATGCGTAATCTCGAAAACAGAGATAGTTTAGTTAGTTCCTTTAATTTATCGCAGATACGTATTACTAAGTTAGGGGACGTTTACCCTCGCAAGCTGCGAGCGAAGTTTGTGCAGCTCTGATGTGAATTCAAAGGACATTGACCTCATCTAATGCAATTAT
Source organism: Athetis lepigone (assembly GCA_033675125.1). Lineage (NCBI taxonomy): Eukaryota > Metazoa > Arthropoda > Insecta > Lepidoptera > Noctuidae > Athetis > Athetis lepigone. Next base: position 24,378,689 of record CM066219.1, on the reverse strand, counting down.
TCATACAGAAAGATCCAACAGAACAATGTTAGTATCTTATTACAAGCTTTTCATGCTTAACAAAGAGGTAACTGGTCGATTTATTGACTGTGGTTGACTTTTAAGATGGCATAGTGATGGCTCCACTATGCACTGCTAAAACGAACGACAATTATCGTCGAGGAAGAGAAGTACTGACGTGTAACCCACTGAATTAAGTGCCATGCTTCAGCGGGGTGTTGGATTCCTATGGTCGGTTTCAGAAAAGTTAGAGACAGCGTTGTGGCTACACGTACTTTCAGTTTGATTAAGATGCCACAAATACTTATTAGACAAGTTACTACTGTGGTGTGTGTGCAGTGTTGTGAACAGTGAGTGCAGTTTGTTTATTAGGTTTCAGTGAGTTTTGCAGCAGTAGTACGTGAACCGAGAATCAAAGTAATAAATGTGTGCATTTTCTGTTAGGTATTATTTGTAAAATTTTACTATGGTGATTTTTTGGTGCAATCAAGGTATTAAAATATTATGGGTACGTCACCTTATAAAACTTTTTAGTTTATTTTTGTTTACTTAAGCCTGACATTAGTTAGTTTGACTTTAATTCAGTATGCGACCAAACCGTGATTAATATTATCTATAATATTACATTAGATGTTTTTAGGTATTTTTCCTTTTTTATTGTTAAATTTAAACATGTAGTAAAAGTTAACGTTTTGACTGTGATAATAATAATTATTCAAATCTGATTGAAATTATTAGCACCATATTTTTTACAATAACAGATTCGCTAAAAATTATTTACCGCAATTTTTTTTTTGCCTGTGGTCGTGAACTCGTGAAGCGTGAAGCTCGAGCCCTTTGAATATAATGCAATTTTTTTCATGCTATCCTAGTAGCAATGTTGGCTTAGACGGTGCGGATGGTTTCAGCGTTTCAGCTTTCACAGTTTATTATTGATTATTTTACCTTGGTCAGAGAATTCGTTGACTGTCATTTTGCAGTTAGCGTCACTGTCCTACCCTATGGTACTGGTTAATAAGTAATTTTGTCCATCAAAATAATACCAACTTAAGCAAAATATAATTAAAATTTATAAAAGCTTGTTTTCAACTCACTGCGTCTAGGAAAAAAAAGACGTGTAAAATTAATACTTTAACCCAATTTACGTCTTTTTACAAAAACACTGCGCCGCTCTCTTGGTTTACATTGTAACCCTCCTAAGTTAGTAAAAATCGATACCTTACATAGGATAGAGGGTGAACACAAACTGTAAGCCCCGAAATTCAGCGACTATAATGTTAGCTTCGACTAAATTCATGATATCCTGGTGCTGATGCCGATGTGGACAATGCGGTTCACTTAAGATTATGAAAAAAAAAATTTAGAGACCTATTTTTGAAATATAAGCCAAATGTACTTACTTTGGAAAGTTAAATAATAATTAATATTAATTATTTAATAATGACTACATTCTAACAAATTTATTTAGTCTGTTTTTTAAACTAAATCTAGTTACCCATTCTGCCTAATATTATTTTATGAATATAAAAAAAAACCTTAACACTAAAATCTCAGAGTTTAAAAACCTTAATTTAGTTTTATGAATTGAGAATAGATATTTCCTATATTTACGTAATACGGTAGTTTACACCATTATCAATTGACGTACTTTTTATGAGCTGTCAAAACGCAATTCTCAAATAGATTTTGTATGGCAATGGCAACTAATGACGTCACTAAAATAACAACTCAGTTGACTATCTATTTATTGATTTCAAAGCAACTAAAAATCAAATTTTATAGCAATTGAAAGGAACGAATTTATTGGGCTGAAATTAAAAGAGGTTTTATAGAAATTGTCTAACATTTATTGGTTAATGGTGTAAACTACCCAATTCTAAAAGTATGCGTACATTACCTAAAAACGGCCCCAGCGTGGAAGGTAGTAAGTAGCTCGGGCGCGTTTTCGGGTAATGGTTACGCAACGATATATGGATGTATTATATTGTATACACATACTTTCAAGCGCGAAGGCTGGTTTCATGTATGTTGTGTACAATATTTTTAAAAACAACCTACATTATTCCTAGACCCTTTCCGTGGACCGAAATTTCAGACAAGTGCTTTATAGCCTAAAACGTTTGCCTCATCTTTAATTAAAGTTGGTAGTTTACTAACTAACAACACAAATTTACCGTAGTGTTTATTTTTTAGATAACAGTCGCTGCTGCTTGAGTTGGCCCCATTTTGCCTGTCTGCTAACAATGATGCAGGAAAGCTGCATAGCAAATTCGTCTTTAAACCTTCAGGTATTTGGTTCAATTCTTCATAGGCATACCCTTAAAATAGGAGCATAATTTGTAAGACATTGTAGTAGTACAATATTTTCCACGTCGTTAATCGAAAAAACAACTTTGTGTAAATGTGTATAAATTCTTTGTTCCATGTTGAACGTATTCTGTACTAAAAATTCTAACAATAATGTTATGAATAAGTAGTGTATGGTCTATCTAATCCAATCTCTGTTTATAAGATAGAAATAAACCCACTTTTGTCGTAGTATAAATTAATAAACAGTATGTTTATGTTGAAGTGCGTCACTAACATCGTAAGTGTAGTATTTCTACTAGATATAGCTGTAAGGTCCGATCATCTCGGAGCCCGCAGCGCCACTGAACTCTATCATGGCGTCATGGTATCTATTCGCGCGGGAAACGCACCTTGGTAATATTTAAGGTTACAACGAGGCAGGATGCAAGTTGGTTGTATTGTACTTACAACACTTGGATAAGTGTTATTAATTTTATAAACAATGAATGTTTGTTAATTCTAAATAAAAGTTACTTTATATTAGATATATGTATAAATAAGAACGCAGATAACGCTTTATCAGTGTATTACTATCCCACTGCAGGGCAAATACCTCTTCTCAAATAGAGAAAGCCCGAGCATTGATCTCTTCGCTTGTTCAAGATGGATTGGCGAATTCAGACTTATACCACCACTCTTGATAATGACCAGTTTTCCTCACGATGTTTTGTTTAATCGATATCAGTAACGTTTTAAATAAACTTATTATTTACCGAAAAGTCACATTTATACTTGCCCGGTTTTGAACCCACAACGTCACAATAGTAAGAAGTATAGTAACTCATCATGGTAAAAGCCCGCCCTCAGAACAATAATGGACAATTGTCAACATTTTTAAATATTGTTCTAATATTGTAAAATTATGAATAAAACGAAGTAATAATACGTGTGTGGCAAGGGCAAAACGTTGGTATGTTTTTTTTATGGATTGCTGTTTTTATGTAAATGCACCTACAATATAAACTGAGCGGCAACAACGCATTTCCCGCCTTGTGTTAACGAGTTCCACGTCTGTAATCATTTAATAATATTGTATGCACAAAGGCACAATGGTGGACTTAATCCCAACGCATACTCTACCACTCAACCTAGAGTGATGAAGAGATTACATGGTAGGTGGGTTCTAAGAAAATATTACGAAGTTCCAAAAACTGACTATAAAAAATAATTATATCTATAAGTATACTTAAATATTATTAATTCTAAGATAAGTAAAAAAAGTGGAACGTGGAGTAAAATAATCAGAGTAAAATTCGTAAAAAAATATTTAAAATGAAAAACCTCAACCTTTACAACAAAAATAAAATAACATAAAAAATTAAGTAAGTATTTTACAAAAAAAAATTGTACGGAAAAACAACACCTTAAATATTCACCAGAACCCATAAACAGAATTAAATCCCAACCAAATTGAAATAAAAAAGGCCGCCCTAACTTCTAGTAAAGGAAAGACCTTGCACGCATTGATCTAGAATTGGAACGTTGTAAAATCGTAAATGTAACACGAAGCCCAACCTTTACTATTTTTATCTCTGTCACACATTCGAAACGACAGAATAGGCCGCCTTGTTCTAAACAAATCGATAGTATTCCGAGGATTACGTCACTCGAGAAGGCCTTCCTGTGGTTCCAACGTCATCCTACCGTCAGTGGCGAAACACGCCTTTTGTCAACAGATACCATAGGACAATCATTAGTATTCCTTTCTTTTATAAAGACATCCCATTTATACTACTGCGCCCCGGGTTTTGATAAAAATACAAACCTCAGTCCTTAGTTTTTGTGACGGACAAAACAGCTTGCCAGAAAGTGCTCGGGTGGTCTAGAAAACTACAAAACGTTTGGTCACTAGAAGTATTTGCGATAATATATTACGTGGTCTCGTGATACTGAAATAATAAAAATAGTTCGTGTCAGAAAACATACTAATTTGAGTGATTTTTCAGAATCGCAGAATTTGTTCGCCACAGTTTGGTCCAAACGCTCTCTTCTTAGCTTTTGAAATCCTGGTAAAAGACTCCGATTTGCAGAGCGTTTCTTGCGCGCTATGCGTCGGCAGGGAAACAACGCCATCTGTTATACGTTTTTTTGGAAATAGTATTATTACATGTAAAATAATATGTACCACCCACAAAAGAAAACTAGAGCGTGTTCTAGTTGATAAAATACTTTACTACAACATAAATTGATATATTTATAAAAGCGAGTCGTGCTCATTTCTGGCTAAATTGTGCGGCTTGATTCTAATAAAAATTGGCTATATGGGTATCAGGCCGCGCAAGCGGCATAAAACAAATTAACATATATCTATAACAAAACGAGGAGGTTCTAGTAAGTACTTGTTTGAAAGTCAAAAGACAAGCATATGTAAACTGAAGAAAACGAATTCAAAGAAAATTTTGTCGTGGCCGCTTTGGCACTTAGTTTGTTTAAAAAAAAATGAGAATTCTGAGAATACGGAAAAATATCACTTTGTAGTAGTCAAGGCATACTTTAAACTTTGTATGTAATTAAAATTGGCTATAGACGGTAAACAAACTGAAAAAAGGTTTCAGTTCTGAAAATTCTAATTTTCTAAGCAGTACAAATTGTTTTTTTTTAGGAAATCCGCAATGGTTAGAAGGATGCTACTAGCGGCCGGCAAAGTAAATATGATAATTCGTTGCCCTTTCATTTGATACACGATTTATCTTTGGGGACGCTTCTACCATATTCGCCCTTACTAACACAATACCCTCTACTCACAGCCATTTCCAAGTATACGGTTTTTCACGTTAGTGTGATACGCACGACGTATGTTGATATGTATTTAGTCAAGCCTTGCAAGTGTTGGAACCCGCGACGCCAACATGGCGTCGATTTTAGTACACTGGATGTCAGCTTATTATTGCGAATATAAATAAAAAAAATGGCTGCTAGGAGGCCAGAATAACTATCCATTTTGGTAAACCTGTGAAGCAGTTATCCAAAGAAAATCAGGGTTACATGGCGTTACTTGTAAAGTCGAATTAGTAAACTAAGGTGACAGTGACCTGGTCACATTTATCGAAATATCTCTGCAGTAGAGACCACGGTTAAACAAAACGTAGTTTGAGATGCCCTCCAACCAGATGGAGCGATCTGCGCAACGAGGCTGATAGCGACTGGTTGCGCATACCCGAAATACTGGCCAAGTGACGCGCCTCGGGAGAAGAGCACGCTATCAATAATGATTGATGATGATAATGCCCAGCAACTGTAACTAACAGTACCGCACTTTATCGAATAAATATATATTTTATATAGTTATTTGCTTATTATACACTTATAAATTACGTTTTTAAAAATGAAGTACAACAAAAAATAACAATTAATAACCTTGACAAATAGTAGTCTACAGGTAGGGAATCGTGTCTAAGATTCTGGCGGTCAGAGCTCCAAAGACAGACACCATCTAACTAAGCAGGAAGTACAGAAAAACTTCCTTCAGAATCCAGCCTTCGATTCAGCCAACGAGAGCCTCGTTAAGTGTCGGTCAAGGTTTCAGACAATTACGCTATTAGCCAAGTAGTACAAGTAGTACAACCAGCGTGGTTAGTCAAGATCATTATGAATATTATATGATAAATCTCGGGCCTTTGAAAACACTGCAACTTACTGAAAGACAGCTTACCTGTATTTTTGTACATTCTGCTACCTTGTATCGTTAGTCAACGGTGTTTGTATACACAGCGTACTCGATACGAGACATATTATTTAAAGGGCTGTCAAGACAAAAACTTCTTTAGGGGAAGGTAAATAAAAAGATGTTATTTAAGAATTTAAAAAAAGCTTGTGTTGAAAAACCAAAAAAGTACCAATAAAATCGAAATGCCTGCCAGAATAGATATGCTCACCAAAATGTAATTGGTAAAGTTTTTTAGAATGAAACCTATTTTCTGTCTGATTCTGATTTTGACTATGGAAAACAAAATTAATTACTAGTTCTGATTCAATGTAAAAAAAATAATTACTAGTTCTGATTCAATGTAAATAAATTGAAACACTACGATCTCGGATCTGGCGCTCGCCTCCGCACGTTCTGTAGTCACAGTTCTAACCTAACCTAAACTAACCAAATTTGGTGAGGATTTATCCAATTTGGTAGGCAAAAAGACTATTTTGGTCATCATTTCAATTGTACTAAAATTTTTGGGAGATGTGATGGCAAAGTCTCTTCATCAGCCTCTTCCTTTTTGTCCTATGCCCCTCTAGACAAGTGGCATTGTAGAATAGATAGCGAAAACGAATAGATTGTCAAATGTACGGAGATGTCAAATTGTTTAGCGAAAGCTTATGTCAATTCCATACATTTGACAATCTATTCGTTTTCGTTTTCTATTCTACAATGCCACTTGTCTAGGCCCTAAGGCCTCCTATCGTTTTTTTTCTTCGCTCCTTTTTTCAAATGAGTATTTTTTTACTGAGTTCAGTAATGAGATCAAGATAAAAAAAAAATAGGAATTGAAACAGAGTCACAATCACACTTGCCCCCTGTTTGGTTGCGGATTTCAAACCCCATCCATGAGCGTCTTAACCACTGGGCCCTTCCAACATAAGTAAAGAGGTTTTGAAAAAAGTTTACAGATATTTTGAAAAATAATGAAGGCTATTACAGTCACAGTCGCAAACGAAAAAACCAATAAATAAACTACAGATTGGGTAGGTATGTACTATGTGTAAACCCTCCAATAAGTAATAATAGCCTTTTAGTGGTAACAGGTTTCTGGGAAATTCTCTCATGAAATATTACTTTTTATCCTAAGACCCGACAGACATAGTCCTGTCCTGTTATGTATTAGGTTACAAATTAATATAAATAACTCTTGTTCTTCTAACTTCGCGTTTTGCGTTGTTTTACTTGCTCTATTTATAGCGTTGATTCACAGATTTGTATATACTGGAATTTAAGTTTGTAATGTATATCTAATTGCTTGCATTTTTAGAAAAAAAAAATTAAAGATGTTTAGTCAAACTTAAAATTACATATTCAATTTAACTTTCAGCTGTTATAGGCGCAATACTCTGACCAACATGGTAATGAATTAAAAAAGCAGATTTATCGACTAAGTATTGTGCACTTTGGAAATAAATAATGAGTTAGTTAATTTATAAATATAATACCAACCATCTTATTTTAGACGATATTTGTAGATATTTTTTTTTCACTCACTGCCAATCGATTGGTGGTTATGTCAACACCATAAGTTTACATTAGAAAAGTTCATATTGTTAATGCATTGGGGAAAAATGATGATGTTGAATTTCCTCATTTTCCATTTTTCTGTTTAGCATTCTCTTAATATTTTCTTTCATAAGAACCTTCTCCTAACAGTAACAAAAGCAACAAAAAGAATTAGCAAAATCGGTACAGCCGTTCTAACGAAATGCCGTGACAAGGGAAATGTAGACTCTTTTTTATATAACTAATCAATATATAGCTTCTTAATAATAGTTTCTTTTTATGTTATAAAATGCATTCAAGAATAAAAGAATAGCGGCACATGTGGGACTTGAACCCACGACCTTCGCGTTTCAACCAAGTACACGAATGCTCTAAACTATCCAACTGAGCTAATGTGCCAGGTACTAAATCCGACCAAATTTGCAACCTCTACCGTCTGTTGCAGTGCAGGGCGCGACGGCAGCGCCCTGCCCCTTTGGAATTTCTGGTGCAACGGCGGACAGACGCGGAACTACTACCCGTATACACCCTTTTAGAGTTTCTACAATTTCAGATCATTCGAGCCAGATGGCATTGATTTTAGTCAATCTTCCTCACCTTACTTAATAATGTATTTTAAAATACTATCCCAAATAAAGTGAGAAATGTGACGAACTTATTTTTGTAGCGAATGTGCAACAACCCAAATAAATGTTGCTTAGTGTCAGAACTTTCCAACACTTTTCTCCGAACATTCCTTTAACCGTTAAAGTTAAAGTAACCCACTTTTGAAAAAAAAAAGTGAGTGAGTTTGTAGCACAATTTTACGTCAGTATTTCTTTGCCTATTAACGTGTAATCGATGAACGGCTCACGTTCACATGCAAAGGTAACTATGGAATGAATACGACGGAAAAGCTTCGTGTGACTAGTAAATCACCAAGGTCGTGATAAATAACCGTTATTAAGAAAGTGCGCAATATTCCCGTGACACACAACTCTGAAGCGGGAACAGCTGTGGCCTTGGCGCATGTGTAATCTATTATTCAATTAGGTATGTAGTAAGCAATTACGTATGTAGTATAGCAAGCGTGTCTCAAAAATGAAAAGCTACCTTTAAGGTATGGTCGCCTAGTCTTAATGGATGGATTTGAACGAAATTTGTATACTGTGACAAAAAAAATAGTGAAATCTCGCCTCTCGTACCGCAAAATGTAAAATAGACCGTTTTTATTTTAGAGTTCTGTACTAAAATTTTACAAAAATAATGTTTACAGTTTCTTAATGCCCGTCCGTCATCGGCTTACCACACAACTGGCTAGTGCTAGAAAAAAACACATACCATCCTCCGATACATGTAAAATGGGGATAATGTTTTTTTCTCGCCGCGCCCCGTATAGTGTAGAGCTTTGATGTGAAGAGTATCATTAGATAGATCTTGTTAAAACTTAGGTTGATAATGCGATTTTTTTATATAGGTATCATTCCCTCCCCTCTCTAAAAAATGGCAGGCTTGAAAAATCGAAAACAAATATAATAGTTGATAAATTAAATAAAATATTATGTAATTTATCAACAAACTGTATGTTAGGGCTGAATAATTATTATTCTGCTGTTACACCACCGTCCACAGCGCTAGGACTCGTGACTTTAACGACCCACGCTTATATTACATTTATAATATGCCACCACATGTTTGAAAGGTTCTATAATGTTCTTGACATAAAATTTGCAAATGGTAATTTAAAAAAATATTTCACAACCAGCGTTCCCCCGCGTTTTCATCCGCATCTTTTGTTTCTGCTTTGGTCCTGTAAGTCGTAGCGTGATATTATAATATAAACTCAAACTCAAATCATTTATTTCTAATAGACCATTTAACCTTTCAACGACCAGCCGACAGCCGTCTGTCGGGCTGCTATTGTGTCTCGAATCATGTGTGTTCGAAGGATTAAAAATCACATTAGAACGTCAAAAAATTATTTGTATAGTTCGCGTCACGTAAACTTGCCGCTCTGAAGTTAGGCTTTTGTGACCACCGCGCAGGTACAATCATGTAAAAAAGTGTTACGTTCGTAGTTTCTTTTTTGTTTTATAATAGGTACTTACAGAATTAAATTAAGCTGTAAACATTGCGATTGTAAAGGTGCTTCTAAACGGGCAATATTTTACTGCAATTGTGTTGCTGCAATACATTGACGGCAATATTTTCGGTATTTGTTTCCGAACTCTCTGCATTATTGCAGTATTGCCGTACGTACGTAAAACTGATTACGCCCAAAGTCGTTACGACCCATGTCTATGTGTCTGAGAGTCAGCGCAACTGCGTACGTAAAATAATAGCTTTATATTTTTGTCCACGAAACTAGTTTCACGATTATCTGCCTCGTAAGTAGTTACTGAAACGCATAACGTTAAATAACACACACTTCTAGTTTTATATTAACAACGACGTTAATATTTAATCACAATAGCGGTTATCAGTTTAATTTTTGTTGTGGCGGTGAAAATAAAATAATTAATTAAAAACAATAACAAAGTTTAACAGTTTTGCCAACAACAGTACTTTCGCATTGAGCAAGCAGGACAGAAGTAAACATCAATTATATGCGAGTGACAGAGACGCCATTACAGGCGCCATCTTTGGCGAGACCGCGCATGCGCAGTCCACTTTTGGTTGTAAAATCGACTACTGCGCAGCCAATTGCGACGAACTTCAGAAGGGCAAGCTTACGTGACGCGAACTATACATTGTTAAGTGTGAAGAGAAGAATGTATTAATAATGTCAAAACCATTTCCGTCAAAAAAGTATATAACCATAATAAAAATATAATTAATTAGGAAATGGAAGCTAATTAAGTTCACGAACAGTTAGTGTACACATTTACAAATAAATCACTTTCCTCAAACAATGAAAAATATAGCCTATAAGCATAATTATACCCTATAAGCCCTTTCTCTTTAAATGGAGTGTTTAACACTAAGACATTTTTTTATTTTAAACCTTTTGAGATTGGCACGTCTAACCAAACAAACATCTTCAGCTTTATAGTAGATATAAGTATTGAGTTGACGATTAGGTGGTTAAAAACTTGGATATTCTATTCAGATGTGGCTCTGGAAAGTCATAAATAAAACAAAGCAAATAATAAAGAAATCCAAATAAAAAAATTATATTAGTTTTGACACAATACCAACGGATAGAGTTAATATTAAGGGATGATGTGTGTGTTTAGCATTCGACAATGAAAGGAGGGCTAAATTGCCCGTCCTGCTCTTTCAACAGAAATCCGCGCAACCCTGAACTTTATTATCATGATTGTGCATATTCCCGGTTATCGTAGATTACGTCGTGCTCACTTAGTCTGCTTGCGTGCAGTTGGAAATGGTGAGAGCGAGATAGAACTACTTGACCCAATCCAACCCCAAACTCAAGCCAGCGACAAAGTCGTAAACGCGAAATTGCTGTGCTTTGGCTCTTTACCCTAGTACAGTATATTTCCTTTGCCATTCTGGTAACCTGGTACCCTAAAACCCATTGAGACACTCGCAATCCTCTGGTATTCTCAAGATATAAAACCAACGGTAACTTTACTGCAGCTGCCAGCAAAACGGGCAACTATGGATGAAATTTAAATGGAGCCTAAGGTGCAGCCGTGCACTTGTACGTAACTCCATAATTGCCATACTTAACGCTTGAGTACTTTTCTGATGCAAGGAAAGAAAAAAAAATGTTTATAGAACCTACTTACGATCGTTTGTTTTTTGTTCATTTTCCCGAAGTCGCAGTAGGTTAAAAAAAACGCGACTTAGGTAAGTATGAGTTTTTTTCTTACCTTATTAGATTGCTATGCCTGCTTTGGGTTTCCATTCTTACTTCACGGCACTCGTGTATCGAATATTGCAGAAAAGAATACGATTTTTTCCGAAAAATAATGGTCATTTTTAAGAATATTATGTAAGGCCGTATACAGAAAGAAAGCTGGAAACTTATAAGCGCTTACCGGCGCTTGACAGCGCTGGTAACCCGTGCAGGAAAATATATGAACGCGCGCCGATAAGCACTGAACGGTGCCGACAAGTTCCGACAAGCAAGTTCAACACACGCTGGTCAGCGCTGGGACAACTGCAATAAAAAAATGGGTTGCAAAACATCTCGTCCTTGAAAAAATTGGGCCCAGTTAAGGTTGTAATTTTTTTAGTTTTATAGAATATACGATTTTACCGGAATATCTCATAACTTTCTAATAGAGATATTTTGGATTTCCCTCCCGTCCGCCTAAACTGGTAAGCACATCGGATGTATACCCCCCCCCCCCCACACACACACACAATTCCCCAAATTAATAAGTGTACTTACTGAGTAATCATAGTAGATGAGATTATTATATTTATGTATTTTTACTTCCTGTGAAAGACGTCTAGATTTTGAACCACTATGAAAGCGGAATGCATTTCGCGCCTTTTGTGTTTACTGTATATTTTTGTTATTTGGTCTTCGTTCGTTCTTTTGTGGTCAGAAAGCATTTTAACAAACGAAAATTAAACTTATGTAAAACTTAAGGCCCCTATAAACTTTTATATAAGTTCACCGAGCATCTTGACGCTTTATATTGGCATATCAAAACCGTTTAGATGCTTTATACTGTATAACGGTTGGATAATGGTATATCAAAATGCTTTTGTAAAGCTTTTAGTTTCAGTGCAGCAAACCACAATGCTGTTGTACAGCTTTCAGGTGTTTTCAGTGCATTTGGATTTACAGTAGCTTTTTTAAGTAGTAAATAAATGCTCAATGTTGTTTAATAGCACAAATATGAACCATTATAATGCCACGAAAATCCTCTATACAACTTTTAGCTGTTTTTAGTACCTTAGGGTCTACAATAGCATTTTAAAGTAGTAAAATAATGCCTAATGCTGGGTAATAGCATAAACTTGTATCATTATAATGCACCGAAATTTGTTAAACGGCTTTGAGCTGTATTTAGAGGCCTTTGTTGTGTAATAGCACATCTAAGTGCTAAGTAAAAGCCTAGTGCTGCTGAACAGCAAGAACGTGAACCTATGTAATGCTTGTATTTTTAAAGATCAACTGAGTGCTGTTGTACTGCTAACAGCTCTTTAAACAAATAGAAGTGAGTTATTGAAATGTGTAAAGCTGCATATACATTCAATTTATTCATAGCATTCGTAAAACCATTTGTCGACATCTGTGTGTATTGCGTAACCGTGTGTTTAGCATACGTTTATAATGAAACTGGTCAAGTGCGAGTCGGACTCGCGCAACAAGGGTTCCGTAAAATGGACACCTACATTCATCAACAATATTTGAAAAAAAAAAACTACAAATTTCCGGATTTCGGAGTTCTTTCTTTACTTTTGCTACATGACATTGCAGATCAACTGATGAGGCCTAAGTTATTGAGATTTGTCATAAATCTACAGGGTGAATAATTATATCTGTATTCTGTTATGTTTGTGTGTTTTTATACCTACGTTGGATATTGAAAAATATATTATCTTCAATATCCATCCATACGAATTTAAGTTGTACAAAAATTCTAAAATGGGTTTTATTGTTATGCTCAAAGATCTCCAAAATTCCGTTCAAGTAGTGGCACCAATTCAGTCTACATCAAGTTTACTGGTATATCGGTGAACACATATAGAACTACTTTATAGTCAATGGCACTACAGTGGTTCATCAAAAGTCTTCTCTCTGGCCTCTGGCCTTAATAATTGTACATGTGTGAGTATTTATACTGCTGGCGGCATTAAGTAGCCTTTTCAAACGCTCACCGGGCTGCTATAGGCTGCCACCATTTTGTAAATATTTTATAACCTAAAAATATTATCCTTCTAACCCATTTATAAAAGCAATAGACCTATATAATAATAATTAACTTAATCCAATACTTCCCAACCAATACTGTTATGCTAATTATGCAAAATTCGTTCTATACTAAGAATACAAAATTGTTTTGGTTAATTCACACACTAACATTTTATATCAAAATCACAAAATATGAAAGGCGCTTGAAAATTTTCAAAGAAACTTATATAGATATTTACAGTAAACTACATTGCGCAGTAATATTTGAAGGTATGAAATAAAAAAAGAGTCAAAACCTAAGCCAGTATTATAAATTTTGTTTTAAAAATGGTGTCACGCACTGAGTTTTGACGTCTTCGTTCATATTATATTGCGAGCCAAAGTTTATAAATTGCAACGGCGGGACGTTCAGAGTATTATAACAATTAGTACCGTGGCATTAGATACGTTTTTGCAATGATGTAGGGTATATTTAAGTTCTAACTGTGAACCCTTATGTAGCTCCAATCATTCTTTTACTACATTCTAATGCTGGTATAATGCTTTTGTAATGTAATTAGCATCTTCACTATCAATGGCATTGCTAGTGTAATGCGATTGGCAACTTCGTTGACCGTAATAATGTTTCTTTAATGCAACTGGTACTTTCTTTGACCACAATAATGCTTCTTTAATGCAACTGGTACTTTATTTGACCACAATAATGCTAATATAATGCGCCTGTAATGCGATTAAACAACTATTGTGAACATATTAAGGATCTAAAGCCGTATAATTTGTGCCCAAATAAGCATTACAGTAGCCGTATAAACGTTTGTAATGCTACTATGAAACTAAATCAACATGCGAAAACGATACAAAAATGCTGTAAGTCGGCCGTTATAATGCTTTGATGTGTTACTTGGGCGGCGCTTGACAGCGCTGGTAACCCGTGCAGGAAAATATATGAACGCGCGCCGATAAGCACTGAACGGTGCCGACAAGTTCCGACAAGCAAGTTCAACACACGCTGGTCAGCGCTGGGACAACTGCAATAAAAAAATGGGTTGCAAAACATCTCGTCCTTGAAAAAATTGGGCCCAGTTAAGGTTGTAATTTTTTTAGTTTTATAGAATATACGATTTTACCGGAATATCTCATAACTTTCTAATAGAGATATTTTGGATTTCCCTCCCGTCCGCCTAAACTGGTAAGCACATCGGATGTATACCCCCCCCCCCCCACACACACACACAACTCCCCAAATTAATAAGTGTACTTACTGAGTAATCATAGTAGATGAGATTATTATATTTATGTATTTTTACTTCCTGTGAAAGACGTCTAGATTTTGAACCACTATGAAAGCGGAATGCATTTCGCGCCTTTTGTGTTTACTGTATATTTTTGTTATTTGGTCTTCGTTCGTTCTTTTGTGGTAAAGCGAGCGTTGACTGGACGCAACCAAATAATTATGCTAAATGTTCCAATCGCTAACGAGATTGATCACGAACATTGTATGATGAACAAACTAAATTATGCAAAACGTTATTTACTAACTTGATAATGTATTAAAAAACTATTTCACCCGCGTTAAAATGTTAAGGGTAAACAACCCTTATCACTTGGGGGTATAAAAAATACCTAGCCGATGTTCAGACCTATTGAATATGCATAATTATAAAATTTGGTAAAAATCGGTAAAGCCGTTTCGGAGGAGTAAGGTAACTAACATTGTGATACGAGAATTTTATTTAAAAGAAGATAATATCTATATATATAAAAGAAAGTCGTGTTAGTTACACATTTTATAACTCAAGAACGGCAGAACCGATTTGGCTCAAAATTGGTGGGGAAGTAGCTTAGGATCAGGGGACGGACATAGAATACTTTTTATCTTGTTTTTTTAGTAACCAAAAATCTGATATAACGCGGGTGAAACCGCGGGGGACAGCTAGTATTAGATAAAAAACTTTTCCCTCCGAACTGTAAAAAAACATTCTCGATATTAAGAGTTATTTGACCTCTACCAAATTACTATTAAACTTTCTTACATAATTTAGACTTTATTGTCATCTCAGTAGCAATTAAAAATAGGTATCGGGTTTTTTTGCAACAACAACGGTATAAAATTATGATATTTAAATTTTATATAATAAAATTAAACACGTAGAAACACTCAAAACGAAAAGTATTTATTAGAAATCAAAACTTTTTTTGTGTTCGAATACTCTGTGTACTAGTAGCCCAGACGTTGCAAGGAAGTGCATTTACCGGACCATTCGTAACAAATACACAAACTCTCATTCTATCTTACAAACTTTTATTCTAAATTACTAAACAACGTTTAGCGAATGAAAATTAGCCAGTATTTCATCAGAAATATATAATTACAGATAGAGCGTAACGAAATGTAATCAATAGAACATTGAAAGTACTAATATAAATCTAATAATAGTGTAATAAAAGTAAATATAGAAAGAATGGATATTAAAAAAAGACTGCCACACAAAAGTCCTAACGCGGCGACATTATTTAAACTGTTCAACGGTTCTTTGTAAATCCTACGTTAGCAATAACGCTTCTTTGTGGCCAGATTTTTATTTGCGATTAATAACTATTTTTAATCTATTATTTATAACAATATATTTCGCATTCTGCAGATATATTAACACCAGTTTATTATTGCGTAAAATAGAAATAAACCAATCACTAATTAATTGAAATGACAGAATATTGACCAAAGTACATCTTGAGGTTAATTGTTTTATAAACTTATGCCCTTACTAATAATCACTGTGTAAAGTTATGCAATGAATAAAGCCTGTGTAACCATACATTTTTTGACGTATAAGCCTGTCATAACTTTATGCAGCGTTTATTAGTAAGGCGCTACATATTTACCTAATGTTTGAATACTAGATGTTAATAAAATCTTAACAATTTTCTAGTCCGTCAACGAGTTAATATTATCGATTTTCTTTTACAAAATAATAATAGGATCAAATGAATACATAAGTTAAAAATAAGAAATTCCTTAACAAAAACTAGTTAAAAAATAGTTAGTGTTCGTTTTCCGCGCTTTTACTGCACATACCTATAATCGCAAGAATTTATTTTTGGAGACATTTCCTTGTCTCGCATTTTTTCAAAGATACTACTACTACTATATAACCTTAGGAAATATCACAAAAGCGTAATTAAATACTTATAACTGTTATTAGATATTTTTAAAAGCAATTTGAAACTTACTTAAAAGGATAATGAACGTATAAGAATTAAGAATTTGTGTATGCTACCACGGGGTTAATGCCCTGACCCTCATTTTGTGTTTTCCAGAGACTGACTTAGGGGTGGTTCGCACGACACGTATCAACGTCAGATTATCTCACCATTTTATAGTATTCTTATTACAAATCATAGCTATATTTCATGGCGCGGTAAGAATTATTTACGGTGACAGTTACCACAGAATAGAATAAAAAGAAATCAAAAATATCACATGGCCATGAATAAACTTGGTAAATCATTCCGGGGCAAAGCTGGTTATAGTGACTCCCCTAGTACGCTAGAGTGAATAAGAAGTAATATAGCTACTAGAACGAGAGCGGGAAAGAAAATACACGAGTCACCGAAGCGGTAAACGGTAACCTTCAGTACTAGCTCAGTTGTTGTAATATTCGCACGTCTATCTGTTTAGAGTTTCAAAGAAGTTAATAGAAATGTTTTTAAACTTGGAATTTAACTATTTGTCACTATGGAAGTGAGAAAAAAGACTTATCAGATTGTAGCAATACGGAAGTGACATTGAATATTGTGTAATTATTCGAAATAAGACATTTCTTTGTGAGAATATCGGTGTGCCGCGCCGCATTATTTATTCATTGTCTGTTATTATTAAGCGTACGATGTTTGTTCATTCCTCAAAGTTGACGTGAAGGTAAACTGCCGAAATTGCGAATGTTGTAAATAAACTTATGTAACACAGAACATCTCTAACATTAATGCTATGTATTCATGTACATACTCTAACACGCCTACCTTACGTGTATAAATTATTAATTACCTACCTTTAGATAGAATTAATCTTCGTTATAGCATGTAATCCCTTTTCTCACGCTCAGTCTGCCGGGGACCCGGTGTCGGCTGGTCGGTCGAGCGGTGGCGCTGCAGTCATTATGTATACGAGTATGACAGCGCCGCAATAAAGCGACAAAACATGTACAGGCAAATTCCTACCCTATATACACTACCAACTACCAAGCCGCCTGAATGTGAGAAAAGTGGCGTCATAACATTACCTACAAAACCTTGTATTTTGTCAGCTGTAGCGAGTTTAGGTTTTCCAAGAAAGCGGTGTCGCCACACGGACGAAAGTAGACTAGTGTTGTTTCATGAGTGGGGTTTTATTCACGTAATGTACGCATTTCGTTTTGATAAAAAGGCTTTATTCAATATTATGATTAAGAAAACTTGCCGAGCGCATACCAGGTCATGCATTGGCCCTGCATGTATTGCATTTGTACGGGTTCGGTAGTTTTGTGTCTAATAGACTTATATTTGATAACTTGTAGGGTTTGCTCTGCTGTAATAGATTTTGCGTTTCCAAAAGCAATTATTCAACTATCTGACTGATTAATTGGGGAATCCCTGAATAGAAAAATGGTTTCCCATTCTCTATATTATAGACCTGTTTCAAGACAATCCACGTCATGGAATAAAAGAGAAATCCCATATTATTTTTAACCACTTTAGTTATATGTACGGGGAGGGACATCAAACATTTATTTTTCTAGATTTTATTAATCAGTAACAATACCACAAACACCCTTATAAGGGTGCTACGTTCCTCGTGTGATGATCTCATTGTACGACGTTACAATGACCTTGTGGCGGCACTACTTACTTTGTACCCGCAATACACGTCAACAATTTAACTGTGCAGTCTGTTTGCGGCTTTAACGGACGTGGTCGATAGGTTACGTCCGTTCCCTTAAAGCCTCTATCGCACAAGTGCGCTATTATCGGTCGATAAATGCTTTATCACAGCAGTGTGTAATTTCGTAGCCGTACTTATACGTTATGTACTTTAAATAGATATCGCAATAACGCATGCGATTTTATCGGCCGATAATAACGCACTTGTGTCGTGGAGGTTGAGTCCATCGCCAGAACATAGGATCGTTTAGCTAAACTGAACTTAAACAGACTGCATAGCAAAATCGCTACGTTTATCGTTGTAAAGTAGTTACATAATGTATTTCCGTCTTGTGGAGAGAGTCAAACATAGTTTAGATTTTTTCAAATCATAAGTTGTATTCAAGCACTAGTTCATATCACACTTAATACAAAAGGGAGAAAAGGGTTACAAACAAACTTAAAAAAGTGCCTTTTTCAATTTTCTCCCCATTGTATATTACATTTTATTGAAAATGCGATATGTCATCGACAAAGCCATATGCATACCGGATGACAGTTACAGTGGTACCGTAGTTTTAACGTTTTACGATATCAGTGGAATAAAAGTTCATTTCTATTTCGATTTGGCACGACTGTAGCATAAAAAACTAATTATAGGTACATTAAGTTTCTACGGGTGTACCTACGGCACAGCTAGCGCACCTTATTTATTGTTATTTTCTTTTTCATTATCATTCCTGTACTTACTATCCACTTTATAAAATAATGTTAATAAAATTACTGAACGCATTGCTTATGGTTTTCTTTTATTGTATTAAATTTGTGTCCTATAGGTATCTTCAGTTGGAGTAAAACCTCTTCAGCAGCATGGCTTTACAACTTACAAGGCGTTGGGACTATTTGGATCATGATAACCTCTACTAATAATAAACTTTGTCAGTAAGAATAAAAAGCGAAAAGTGAAAGTCAACTTTATGATACTAATTATAACGTGTTTTGTTTAACACCATCAGGAAATCCTCTGCTGTGCGCTTTTGGAAAAAATATATTTAGTGTAACTCAGATCTGTAACTCGGATATATCCAGAGATCGGATTAAGTAATTTAAATCATTGATCATAAGAATTGTAGTGGATAATTTTCAAATCCTAGATTTAAGCGTGGAGTCGTTATTATATTTTTGTTTTTATATTAATAAAAAATCTTAGGTAATCTAAAATGTTGGTACAACCTTAAAAATCATCATCATTTCAAAAATATACAATAAATATACCTACTTAGATTATATTTATACTTGTATAGATAGAGAATTGCAAACAAACGATGCGCTAAAACTGTCCCCAATTGCGAGATATGAGTGAGTATCGCTCGCGTACTTATTGTCGTCAAACTGTCAGGGTGTGCGTGTTTAGGGATGCCTGTTCCAAAGTATTTACCTTTTCGCCATTATTTATTATGCTTAACATAACAGGTTGAAATGATTATTTCAAAGATGCAGTAATTATTTTCCAAGCTTTGGAATTCTGAAACGCACAGTATTAGAAAGAACAAACATAAATACTATTAATATATGGCGTCATGGGTTCTCCGTGCATTATATATAATGCAATTTTGGCTGCTGCTGTGACGTCCGTGCGTTATCGATAATGCACGAGCCTATTCTTATTGAATGGGGTTTTGTAGACTGGACGTAGAGCTTCGTCTTTAATATTTTGCAGATGTGTGAGCAGTGAATTGAGAATAATAAATCACAAATTTCCCGCGTTTTTTTTTTATAAAAAAAATAATTCATCGTCCGTGCATTAAAAATAATGCAATGCTCAAATTCAGTAAATTTAAAAGACTTATTGAAAATCATTTGTAAACTCTTTGTAAGTACTTAAAATGAAACAATTTGGGCGAAAAAAATTTGGACGTCATCGTCATGACAGCCTTATCCAAAGTACTCTGGACAGGCAACGTGTTAATAATCATTTATTGATCAAACAAAATAAAATATAATTTTTAAAATAATAATGTTCTCTTGATCGATAGAAGATTTAATGATATTTGTATTTTGTCTCCCACAGTTTTGCCAAATGTGTCTAGTAATAAGTTGACAACACCGGCTAATCAAACTCGCCTTTAAAATTACGAAGATAAAATCGTATTTTCTAATAAATAATTGTGTAATAATTGTGGTTAAACAACAAAACTTATCGATTAAAAGTGATTTTGGTGTTTTTTTAAAGGCTCCAGCACACCGAATGCGTATGCGTAGACGTAAGCGTCAACGTGACGTAAACGTGCGCGTACCACTGAGTTGTAATGTATGGAACTGTATAAGACAGGACACACCGCTTGCGTAACGTCATCACGTCCACGTGCACGCAAGCGGTGTGTCTTGTCTTATACAGTTCCATACATTACAACTCAGTGGTACGCGCACGTTTACGTCACGTTGACGCTTACGTCTACGCCTACGCATTCGGTGTGCTGGAGCCTTTACGGTTTTCCTGCATAATTCCGAAACAGTCGGACAGCGCAAACCAGCATATTCATTGTAAGCACCATATCCGTTGACGTTTAAAATGACACTGACGTAAAGGAGAACCGTCTCCTTTACGTCAGTGGCGTCAACGGATATGGTGCTTACAATGAATAATTCACCACATATAGTAAACTTTTTTTGGGCCCTTCAGAGTACGGTCAATGTGGCATCTAGACAAGTATATATTCTAATGGCGAGATAAATAGACAGTCAGTGCTTAGTAACGTCTATTTATTTCGCCAAAAGTATACCTACTGTTGACACTACAAATAACCTTGAGCAATTTTCGAATTGACTAGTCGTATCAGCCCCCTTACCATGACGTTTAAAGTAAGATTGTTTTATTCCTGTTCCAGATTGAGCAAGTGACAGCGTTAGACACGTTGTCTAGCACCGTCTCTTTCCCACTGAAAGTAATATCGAAGTAATACTGCTATAAGGGCTTGTGGTAGGCCCACAGTTCTAGAAAACGTCTATGTCATACTAATATCATCGTTGTAAGTCCATAAATCACACCAATTCCGATCACTGTACATGTCATATATAAGTTTTATAATATAACATAAACCAGTTTTCATTCATGCAATATATTTTTTTTGTAAGTACCTATTTTAACGTGTTTGAACAGTATAAAACCTTAAATTTTTAACCCGAAAATCAACCCGTGCGTAAAACAGGGGCACTGACCCGTTTGATTTCCCTATCGAACTTTATATTAAATTAGAAGCTACCTTCCTCCCTTTTTTTTTGGTAGGTGGGAAATTATCCAAAGACTGCTCCCGTCCTGGGTGCGGCGGGAGGGCGTGTCAGACTCTTACTGACTAAAACCCACTCATGTTCCTTCGATTGCCCTTATATAATTATAGATAAACATTCCGCAACCCCGGCAGGACCTTCCTCCCTTACTGCCTCCCTTGTCCTCGCAACATGTTTACAATATTGAGAATAGATGGATGAATATTTATTAAATAGGTATGCTTACTTGATTGTTTCATTGTTGAGTCCCTTCTCAGTGTCAGTCACGATGTACCTTAACTTGGAAGTAGGTACGCCAAAGTTAGGGTACCTTGTGATTTTCTGACCAGTCATTACACTTGAAGCAAAGGTAAAGTTGGTGTTTTACTTTTATAGTAGCTTCATCCGAAGTGTCTGGTAACATCATATAACAACAACAACAACAACATATGGTGGATATAACAACTTTGTACCTTGTAAATTACTTGGCTAGAAGCCAGCAAGGACAGCCTTCCTTTTAACAATAGGGTGACTGGTAATTAGTATACGATATTTATTATGGAAGCAAAGCCGAAATCGCGTAAAAAATATCAGCTATTCAGTACATTAGGCAAACATAAATGTACTGAATAGCTACTTTTTTATCGCTATTTCATGTTTGTCCCCATACTCCCCATAGTAAAAGTTGTTGGTTATCATGAGCACAACCACGTGTTTAAGTATCGTAAACTAATAACTAGTCACCCTATATATTTCTCCATAATTATAATCTTAAAATTGCAGCCATTACGTTGGAAGTTGAAACCACGTCATTAGGATAGCTGATCTTTGGCATATAACAAGATTTCTTTATTTGAAACATCATAATAAAGCCAACAATGAATAGCCCCATCTACAGATTTTAGCAACCAGCGAGCACCACAACAGGTGGACTGCAAAACCTAGCCGACTTCGCAGTACAAGTGTTAATAATAATAATAATAATAATATGTTTATTCACATAAAAATGTACATTTTTATCACAAAGAAGTTTTGCTAAATCTAAACTTAAAGTACACAAAAGTATTAGCATTTGAGGCCGAACTAGGCAAAGCCTGTATTTCGGCCTTCAACGCCTATCCCCCTGAGACACAAATAAATTATTTTGATTATAATAGTAATCGTCACAAGAATTAATGTACGTATCTAATACAACTTAGGGGAAAAAAAAAGAGAAAAGAAAAATAAAGCAGAAACGTTAACAAATTACAATATTTTAAAGGTGAGGTGAGGTGTCCTCTCTTTGTGTGCGATGGATGTGTGCAAGAGTGAGTGTGAGAGGGTGTGTAAGAGTATGTAGCAAGACTGTTTTGCTTTTGTTTTAGTTTACATTCAGTTTTTAGAACTACCTGCAGTTGAGTCTTCGGTCTAAGAAACTTTATGTAGATATTTGAAGTAGATCTTCTGTCTCTTCATACGTGAGTTTCTGAAGGAACTCACTTACTGTGATTTTGCAAGATTGTTTTGTCATCGGGTAAATATTAAGATTTTTGTTTAATTTGTTGTAGATATAGGGGCCAATAAAAGGAGCAAATCTGTTACTAAATTTTGTTTTAAAAATGTTGACTTGTGGGTAAGTCAGGTGTTTTGTACGCCTGTTTAGAGTGGCTCGGTTATATAAGATATTTTTATGTTGCATTAATGTAATACTGAGAACGAAAAGTTGTCTAACTGAAAGGACTCCACAGAATTCATAAAGCTGAGAGGTAGGGAAGAGTCTTGGTTTGAATGTGCAAACCTTCAGGATGGCCCTCTGGGCAATCTCAACTGGTTTAATAATAGTTTTAGAGGATCCTCCCCATGAAGTAATGCAGTAGGTAATGAGGGACTGGCAGAGGGCAAGGTATATTCGCTTCAGCAGGAAGGGTTCAGTGATGTGTCGCAAGGTCTTAAAGACGTAGATCAACTTCCTGATCTTACCACAGAGGGCCTTTGTATGTTCCTTAAAGTTGAGGTTGTTGTCTATGATAATGCCTAGATATTTTATTTCTGTTACTCGCTCCAGTTTAGTACAAGAACAGGTTTCCCTAGAGGAACACTCGTGTGCTATAATGCTATATTGATCGTGGTTGATTTCTGTGTTTGTCCTTATACTGAAGCAGATAAATTTGGTTTTATCCACATTCAGAGTTAATACATTGCTTTTGAGCCAGTTTTGAACAGTATCGAAACCATCTTGGGCAGCTTTAAAGGCCCCTTCCCATGTATCTGCAGAAAAAGCGAGAGCAGTATCATCTGCAAATGAGATAATTTTTCCATGGTGAAGCTTGAGACTCGTAAGATCGTTTATATAGACGAGAAATAAGGTTGGACCTAGAATACTGCCCTGGGGAACTCCATAGGTGACGGGAAGGTATCCACTATAGATGTTGCCTATCCTTGTACTCTGAAGCCGCCCAATGAGATAACTTTCGAAGAGTTTTAGTTGAGTTCCTCTGACTCCAAGCAGTTCCAACTTTTGAAGTAAGATCGGGACAGAAATCGTATCAAACGCCTTGGCCAAGTCTAGAAAAACAGTTATTGATTTTTGTTTTTTATCCAGGTTGTTGCTAACAAAGGCGATTAGTTCATTAACAGCTTCATCTGTTGATTTGCCTTCACGAAATCCGTATTGATTTGGTGAAAGCAGGTGTTTGGATTCCAGATATCCAACTAGCCTTGTGTTTATAACTCTCTCTAGAAGTTTTGACAGTGCAGGGAGGATAGATATTGGCCTGTAGTTAATGATACGATCCCTGTCACCGCTCTTGTGAATAGGGCAAACAACAGATTTTTTTAGGCTGTCAGGGAAAATGCCACGCTGAAGACATGAATTAAATATGAACGTAAGTGGAGGGACCAGGAAGTTTTTATGTGTTTGTAAGAAGGAGCTGCTTATTGAGTCATAACCTGTAGCACATTCTGATTTTAAGTTTAAGATTAGGCGTTCAATCTCTTCTTCCGAAGTGTCCTCCAGAACGAATGAATTTAGTTGAGCATAAGTTTGAGAGCTGCTACCTGAAGGTACATTATTAGTCTTTTTTTGTTCTATCTTCTCAGCTAGTGTCTTACCCACATTTACAAAGTACCTATTGATTTCAGTTAGTGATGACTGTGGTGTTGCTGATAAAGACAGTAATTCATTAGGACAGTTTGTATTTTTAGAGGTATTAGTGATTTCTTTTATTGTTTTCCATAGTCTCTTGTTATCATTTTGCGCGGCCTGCACCTTTTCTTTCTCGAAGGCTCTTTTAACTTTCTTTAGTAGGTTATTGCAGAAGTTTCTGTACCGCGTATAGGTGATTTTTAGGGTTACATTGTCAGGCGAGCGTTTTAAATTTACGGTGCAGTTTATCTCTGTTTCTTATACATCGTAAAAGGCCTTGCGTCATCCAAGGCTTTATTAACTTCTTTCGTCTCGATAGATTAACTACTTTGGTGTTTTTAACTATCGCTTGATGCAGACTTTTTGTCAAATAAAGCAGAGCAACACTTGGATCAGGCGTGTCATATATAGGTGTTAGGTTAATATTTAAGACATCCTGTTCCAAGGTCTTCGCGTCAACTGTATTGATTGTTGTACGTGAAAATGTTGTAGTTTTCTTGAAATTGAGATTTAGTAAGACGGGGTAGTGGTCTGTCAAAGTGAAGTCGGGAACGATAGTCATAGCAGGGCTTTTAGTTTTTAGTAAGGCATGATCAATACATGATTCACTTTCGCTACGTGTGATTAAAGTATGAGCTGGAAGAAGGCCATGGGAGGCCATAAGGGTCAGGTAACGTTCCCCATTTACCTCTAATTTCTCGTGATTTATCGCAATATTTATATCGCCCATGACAATTATGTTCTCAAATGTGGAATATTTTGTGAGAATATCGTCTAATGATTTTAGGAATGGATCCAGGTTGTAATAAGAAGGTGAGCGATATATAGCTACGATTGCCGTCCGATTATCATAAGTAGCAACTAAACAGTTGCATTCGTCTACACTTGGTTCAGTTACTTTTAGACGGAGATTTTCTCTATAGTAAAAAACCACACCGTCATTTTGTTTAGAATTGTTTTTAGTTGCCTCAAAGCGATAGCCAGATATGTTTGGAATTACTGATGTATGTGAAAGCCAGCATTCAGTAAGTATGATTATGTCACATTCCAATTTTAATCTTGTCAGTAGAATTTCTAGGCCTGGCATATTGCAGTTGACGCTACGTATGTTTTGCGTTAATATTAGAAGGTGATCCGACGATGGGGTTATAAGCCTGTGACATTCTTCAATATCAGCGGTTTGCGAAAGCGAAACTGTCACTCTGTCTACGTCTTCCGAAAAATCATTTATATTATTGAATGATATTGATAGTGTTTATTGTTTCGTAATATTTGTTCATGACCATAAATGGAGACATAATACATAAATTGCTACAAAATAGATAACGGACATGTATGTTAAATAGCCCTTGTATTGCGCGTAGATGGTGACAAAAAAAGATAATCTGTAAGTATTTAAGAGTATCATACACAGTGCTAGCAATAGTTGTTTCGTAGAATGATGGTGTCCTTATGACATGTGTTTGACACTTTACTATGGAAGTTTTAAATGAGACGTATATTTTTTCAGTGGAACGGATAAAAGCTTGTTCGTAAAAAAGGTTTGGGAGAGTGGTGTAGAGTGTGCAAATGTGAAACAAAACAAACTTAATTAAGATAACATGAAATATAAAAATATTTAAAACAAAGTATTTAGGCTTATATAATAATAGTCATTCTGTTGTTCTTAGTTTTTCAAGATCATTGACATTATTTATACGAATCTGAGAAGAGTCTTCGTTTTTTTTGAGGTATACTATTCCATTTGTAGTCCAGCAAAAAGTGTAACCGTGGTTCTTCTTAAACATTCGTGCTTGGTAATATAATTTTTGCGTTTTTTGGGTAAGCGTTTCAGAGATGTAGATGGGTTTTCGGGGGTAATCCGAGTTTATGTAGCTAGTGTTGAGTTTATTTTCTTTAGATTTAGATTTGTTGAAACTTTTGATCTCTCGTAAGATACTGTCTTTTGTAAGGACCGAATTAAACTCAACAATGACAGGATTTGAGCCATCCTTTGCCGGAATTCTATAGATGTCCCTGATCGTGGAACAATCAATTTTGATGTCCAGTGTTTGCCCAATCTTGATAACGTCATTGCATAAGTTGTCTTTCGTTTCTTTGTAGGATTTTGGTAAGTTTCTTATTTCTATACCTGTCCCGCGTGACTTACGCTCCTGGGTTTCCAGTCTTTCTTCCAATAGTTCAATAGTTTTTTTGTCGACAATTCTTTCAGACTCCAGGCGCGATATTTTTATCAGAAAATCGTCGTACTTTTTTGACATTAACTCAACGCTATTGCGTAATTCTACATTTTGAGCGTTTATTTCTTTAATTGTGTTGTTCAAGTCCTGGAAACGCGATTCTTGTTCTTTAGAGAAGATGTCAAACATCTCCTGGATAACAGTATAGAAATCACAGTCATTTTCATCGAACTTTCGTTTCTTTCGTTCTGTTATGTTTGTTGCAAGTTCGCGGAGATCGGGCACTGATTCGCTGTGTTGCAAGTCACTGGATGGAGTTAGTTTTAAAGATGACTTTTTCTTATTGACTGTAGCCATCGGTACATCAGGTTTTGGGGATGATGGTGCAGGGGTTTGACGCGGCATGATGTTATTCGTTGCTCAGTTTAATTACCAGGAGATAATATATTTATCAGAGCTCAGATTGCTTTGTTGTAAGTAAAAACCAGACAAATCGTGGGGCAATTGCGGATGGGCTTCAAAATTGGTGAGTATTACTGAGGCACCAGGATTGCATAGATACCGTGGAGGTAACAGCAGTTACATCAGCGCCGCTGCTTCACAGGTAGGTTGGAGCTTTAGCGATGACTCAGGATAGTGCGTACTTGTAGGGTGGTGAGTTTAACCGAAGTACCAGGGGTGCATTGATGCTACGGAGGTAACCCTAATAACAGTAGCGCAGCCGCGTCACAGGCTGGGCGGAGCTTTAGCAATGACGTTGAAGCGTAAACTCGTACTTTTGCGTGGTAGCGAGTATAGCTGAGGTACCAGGAGCGCAAAGGTACTGCGGAGGTAACAGCAGCGCCGCTTCGTTGGCTGCGTCACAGCACGTCACAGGTAGGATGGAGCTATAGCGATGACTCAGGATAAGTGCGCGTAGTTGTAAGGTGGTGAGTTTAACCGAGGTACCAGGAGCGCATAGATACTGCGGAGATAACAGTAGCAGCAGTAGCACAGCCGCGTCACGGTTTGGGCGGGGCTTTAGCGATGAAACAGGTTTAACTCGTACCTTTGTATGACGTTGGTGGTAGGCGGGTCGCTCGCAGGTGAGACGGCAGAATGATCTTGCGCAGTCTTTGTTGTTTGCTGGGTACCAGGATAAAGCGCTGTTGTCGCGGTATCTCCTATGAGTTCTGCGCTCCTATTTTTTATTTTTATTTAAGTAGTTAAAAAACGGATTTAATTTAAAAATAGTAACTGTACAGTAACATAAGACACGTCTGCTCGTGTTCGAGGTCCGGGGGGAAGGGGACTGTTACTGAATAGGTGTCGCTAAAAGCACTAGAGTTCAAAAACTGCATTGTTGATCTAGACTGGGTCGCACCTCCTATTTGCCTATGTTGTCCTGGTACTGAGACTGACAATGTTGCACGTTTTTTAAAATACCTACATGCACTTATTCAATTTTGAATCTCATTAGTCCGTTCAGACTCTGAAAACTAATTGCCTATGCATGAGATGTCGATTGCTTATGCATGACCATACAAATCTGATATTTTCTTTGGGGAAGATTTGAATTGTGTCAAATAAGACTGAATATTGGTGCCGAATCCCTTGTTAAAAAAAAAACTAAATTTAATTTCAGTGCATCTTTTTTTTTCCACTTCATTAAGAAAAGGGCAAAATATAAAATAGTTCAATCCTGACAAATGAAGACACTTCATAGTTTTGAATTATATTCTAAGCTTCATAGATAATTTAAACGCGATTACAAACATGTCCACTAACTTTCAGGCGCTGGCTAATTTGACAAAACTAAACTAATAGGTATCTTCAGTCTTTTTCTTCATAAAATGGAAAGATAAAGATGAACTTAAATTAAGTTTAGTTTGTAAACAAGAGAATCTTTCTCTCCTCTCCTAAGAAAAGGACAGAAGATAAAATATTAGTTAAGTCGTGTCAAATTTAGATACTCCATAGATAGTTTAAATGCGATTAAAAACATGGCGTCTAAATACGCCAATTTTCTTTAGGCGCTGTCTAATTTGACAGGATTAAACTAAAATTTATCTTATGTCCTTTTCTTTAAGAAATGGAAAGAGAAACATGCATTTAACTTAAATTTAGTTATGTTTGTGAACAAGAGAATCAGCGCTATTGTTTGTTTAACAATTTATTTATTTACACTTTATGCACAAAATTCATGTAAACAATGAAACAATGTTGTTTATGCATAAACAATCATTTGTTTTACCGCATTTGCAGGAAATTATATCATCTTTTAGTCTATAACGTTGACCATAACAAAATAATGCACCTTAGTATAATCACTTATCAATTTCATCGACACAACTTAACTAATCAAGACCTACGGAAAACGTATCAGAACTCACTCAAACGCCGATGCATAAATGACTAAAAAGAAAAGCCCTGAACAAATGTACGTTATAATGTACTTATTGTGTAAAAGTAAAATATAGTGGTATTTTTTATTAGTGCATTTTAGCATAAAAATTGATAAAACCACAAAACCTTTTTTTTAAATAAATCCTCATTTTACTCTTCTTCTCATCTTCCAGTATATTCTGAACCTGAAAAAATAATTATTATGGTTACCACTTTGAAAGACATATTATGTATATCATTAATAGCAAATACTGACATATGAGCCTATGCGTAGTAAAAGTATATACATCTAAAATGCTAACTCAAAATCAAAATCTTTTGTTGTTTTCAGGTAAGTGGCAGTTGAAACAGTAACCTTCGAGTGACTTGCGAAGAGTCATCGGCAGCGGTGAGTTTGACCTGATGCAGATAAGCTTCTTAGAATTAATTCTTCTTTGAATACGTACTTAACCGAAATATATAAATTACAACTAAGAATGCTAAAAGTTATAACACCTAAATACATCATGAAAAAAATGCAAAATGATGACGATCTCTTTAAACACTGTTTGGTGATGAATGTGTTCAGCAAAGTCGAATTCTCCATCCTTGCAGAAGTCAACACGCCAGATTTGCTAACAGAAAATACAAGACCTAATTTCCTAAGAACGTTAAATCTTTAAAAAAAATATACCCTACCCAAATACAACAATGTGTACGGAATGAGGGTAGCTGAATATGTAGTACCTTATTGTAGTAACAAACTACCAGATGACTTGCAAACGCTATACAGGGCGGGTTCGAAAAGTTACAAGTATAAATCTAAACGATTTTTTAGCTCGGTATATTGTCACTCGCAGTTAATGTAGTAAAATATAATAAGTAAAATCTCTTTATTGAGTATCAAAGAACGGCTCGCCAGCACACAGATAAACCCTAAGTGGTTTGCGTGTATGGCTGTTATATTGTTGTTATGGTTGAGTGTTTCTGTAATAAAAAAAAAAAAAAGAACAGTCAGAGAATTAGTCAGCCAGTTTACCATTTTATTTAAATACTTAGATTATACAGATTACACTTGAAACACGGTTTCTCAAAAAAATGTTGATAAAATAAGGAATGTTCAGAATTTTATTTCGCTTTATTTTCATACAAACATTTATAGAATCTTGCCTTGATACTCAGAAAATTTTATGCTAATAGAACCATAAAACACACTGAACTAAATACTTACCAACAAAGTTCGTTGTTGGGCAAAAACAGAAATTGAGCAGCGCAACAAAATCTTGAGCGATTATCATTAGTTAACTGCAGCGAATCAGCGATGGTACTAGCTCCATTTTAAATGTTGAAGTGATTCCTACTTAATCGCCTGACATTCTTGTCTTCCTAGTATTCAGCTTCGGGTTCTTGCCTACTTTGTCTGCTGCTAATAATCTAACGCGACCAAATAGAGAACTAACAAAAATAATGTCTATTGAATTCAAATGAAGACTCCCATCTTTCTACAACAAGCAGCGCCCCCAACACAATCATTTGATCTTCTCATATTTCTGAGCTCCTAGTACCCAGGTTAAGTTTTATGCTATTTCGTGACGTGAATCGTTTATTTAGCAAGCAAGTTTGAAACTTCAAACTCAATCAGCTTTCCAAAAAGGGTTTTGAAATATAATAATGATTTTAAGATTTATGAATAGTTGGTATTGTTACATTTATTTTATTTTTTATTGTATTTTCTAAATATCCGAAGCCATATAAGAAGAGTCAGTCAGTCAGCCAGTCAGTCAAAGTATTATCAGAACTTTTTTGGGGAGTAGCGATGTGTTTTTTTTTAACTATCTGTCCCCCGCGCTTTTAACCCGCGTTATATCAGATTTTCGGTTACTAAAAAAAACCGTCCCCTGGTCCTAAGCTACCTCCCCACCAATTTTCAGCCAAATCTGTTCTGCCGTTCCTGAGTTATAAATCGCAAAGTACCCAGAAATAAGAGGCATGGTTTGACGTTACCTTACCCACAATATTGACTCTATGCGTCAAATAAATAAAATAAAAAAATACGAAAAATGGGTGCCTCATGATTTGACTGATCTGCAAAAAGAAACGCGTGTTGAAACTTGTGTTGCCTTGTTGAATCGGTACAGAAATGAAGGAATATTTTATCGAATTGTGACATGTGATAAAAAGTGGATTCTTTATGATAACCGTAAAAGAAAAATGCAATGGATGATCCCAGGTCAAACGCTACAACAGTGTCCTAAAGCAAAACTTACCAATAAAAGGGTAATCGTAACTATTTGGTGGTCTCAGCATGGTGTTATTCGCTATAGTTCTTTCCGATCAGGTCAAGCAATAACGGCAGATGTCCATTGTGCCGAACTCCAAACAATGTTGGCAAAACTAGCAGTAAAACAGCCCCGCCCCGACTCATGATTCGATCTTCACCATTATTGCTCCATGACAACGTAAGACCTCATACAGCACGAGAAACCGTTTTGACCCTTCAGGAACTGCAGTAAGAAACTATTCCTCATCCTCCGTATTCGCCAGACCTTACTCCAACGGACTACCATTTTTTTCGTGATTCGGACAATTGTCTACGTGACAAGAAGTTTTCTTCTTAAGAGGCAGTACAAAATGCTTTTACACAACACAGTTTGTGCAGTCTAGATCCTCAGAGTTCTATCGCAAAGGCATTAATGACCTTCCTATTAGATGGCAGCAATGTATAGATAATAATGGTAACTATTTTGCAAAGGCCCTGTACTTATACATCATCATTTTTCCTGATTATTCTTGTTATATTGTAGCCGCTTTTATATGTGTACTATTACTACCTATTTGGTTGAACCATGCACCATCAAACAGACATTAACAAAGTAAGCATTTTTAATTTCTGTAACTTGCAAACTTATATAAATCTTTTTGTAGTCGACTGTACACCACACATCCAGTGTTTTCAGAAGTTTGCTGAATGTAGGTCCTAAGGGACAAGAAATATTCTGGTCGCTTCGCACCATATGGGACCAACCTTGGTTAAATATAAGATGACACTATATTAATCGAATCTTCTTCATGTTGTTCCGCAAAATACACTAATGCACACAAAAATCCTTCCCTACACACACAAATGTAAATCTGGGCGTTACCAAATACCTCCACATTTTCCTAACTGCCTGGTGATAAATTTCGGAGAAACGAACTCCTTTTCAGAGCAAAATCTAACTGCGGGCAACAGTTCTATAAAAATCAAGCAACATCAGCCGGCAACTTCAACTCAAAATTAGCAACTTCAATTTAAAGTTGACCACTAAAAGTGCCGGCAACTTTTAGGCTCGAAAGTTACACCAAGGAGGAGATGTAAAAGTTATAAACAGGTGGCGACACCTATGATCACACATAAATATCGTCATCATAAACTCAGGCATGTTGTAACTTGCAATTTGCTCCGACATGTATGCCAGTGAGTCGAAATGAAGATAATAGATGGCGGTAACATTTGTATTTTAACCGAATAGTAATGCCATAAACAAACTAAACCCTTATAATTAAAAAAAAAACGAGTCTAGTATTTAGTAAATGCACAAATAAAAAAGAAGTACTTTTAATTGGCATGACAAACCGATTTCAAAACGCCATACATAAAGTTCTTTAATCGGCTGAAAATGTAGCACCCGTTAAAAATGTAGATGACAAAAAAGCATTTGTGTCTTTTTCTTGTTAAGTTTACTTCATACAGTCATAGTGTGCATAATTATAGTTTATGGGAATATACTTGTACTCCCTTCGTATATTTAAGTTCTTGTAACTCGCACACAATACATTCAACGGACTTCTTGTGAACTTTGTGCTTATTAATTAAACATTTATAATTGGTGAAATAAATTATGCGTAGCCTATATTCTAACTTACTGCTACGACGTAGCTGCTACGGCGTAGCACCAAAGTAGCACGACTATCGTTTGGTTAGTCAAGTGCGAGTCTGCTAGAGGTTATTAACCTTAAAATGCCCTGATAACAGGTTAAATAAAATAAAACAAATGCGTACGATTTAACCCCTCAAAGGTCTTTATTTAATAATAAGAGAAATACATAATTTTTCGTCACACAAATGCGAGATTTTGAGATCACAGATATGATTATATTTCTGATCTCAAAAAAGAACGGGATTGACCCCTGAATACTCAAACGTCGCTTAATTTTAAGATCCTCTCAAATCTGTTGCTGTCTTATTTTATCCCTTTAGAGTGAAAAAGACAGCAACAGATTTGAGAGCGTCTTAAAGTTAAGTGACGTTTGAGTATGCGGCAATAAGAGTCGTATTACTCTGGAATGCGGTATCCCCACAAAGCACTACCAGGGCGGCAGAGTCCTAGGCGCCGTAAATCTGGATACTCCTCGTACGACCAAGCTGCACCGTCCACCAACTTGGCCATGAAACGGAACGCTGCGTACGGATCTGAAGACATTCTGAGTGCTGGTTTGCGCGCACCTGTAATCAATAATAAGAGAATATTTTAACAAGTGTTTCGGATATCGTTGGCTGGATCAACGGTCACGGTCAGTCAGTCTTTCCAGACACTTTTCTTCGACTAATCAATAATAAATCTTAACGCTACAGAACTAATTAAAACAAAGAAAATTATCATTTTTTGTCTGAATTTAATTGAATTGCTATTTAAAAATTAATTCAAGTATCAACTATAAAGAATAGCTGGCAGTTGCATAAATACAATACTGGCACTTCATCAATCATTCTCTAATTAGAATAATACACATTTACTGAATTGCTAAAAACAAGTCACAGTCATAAGGTTGCAATCAGTTTTGAGTGGTACTTCATCACTCTACATAATTGGTGACACTGACTCTGAAAATTGTGACAATAAAGAGTTGTAAGCACTTACAAAAACGTTAGACAGTTATTTCTGCAATAAATTGACGCTCCCGACCGACAGTGTAGCGATGGAATGGCGTACCCTTGGAATATTGATTTGTCCGTGTAACGGGTTACACGGACAAAATTTCAGATACTAGCCTTTTAATCACTCGACTAAAACTATCGGTGTTAAAGTTTTTAATGGGTTTATCTGTTTTTGATCACAGTATAAAATGCAAGTATTTTATGTACCAATCTTTTAGTTTGTTTGAATTAAGACGAGTTTAGTTCCTTTAGTCGATTTGTTGTGGTACGTAACAAAATTGAAGATTTATTTTAAAGCATAGCTTTTCTTTCACAATTTTTGTATCGTATTCATAGCCGTATATTTCAAAATATTAAGAGGATTTATATCCTACTAATCCTACCAATATTATGATAGTGAAAGTTTGAATGTGTGCGTGGACGGATGTTTGTTACTTTTTCACCCAAAAAGTACTGAACGGATTTTGATGTGAAACTTTAATATACACACATCAAAAGTGTCTAGGGATATTTTAATTAAACCTAAATTACTAAAATTTTATTAACTTCTTGTTAAGACACCTACACTTTAAAATATTTTAAAGTACTATCGACAAAATTGAATCATGACCCATTTCGACGACAAATCGTTTGAACATTTACATGCATAGTATGGCATGAAAATGTCAACGCTGTTTAATAGAGTCACTCTATAAAGTAATCTATAAAGCACAAACCTTTATTTATTCATCAAAACAAGCTTGTTTTCTTATTTCCTAATGTTATTTATTGTCAGCAAAACTCCTTACGTTACGTAGCAGACGTCATCAGTGCACAAAAACCGAACTTGAAGAAAACCAAACTTGTAATTGGTAGCGGTTTTACGAGATTGCACTAGCGTCTTTGGTTAGTGCGAAGCTCCCGTGAGTCGTGGCGTGAAATTATGTAGTATATACTGTTCCTGACTTAGCATATACAAAAAGAATTATTCCAATCGGGCCAGAAAATCCAGAGATTAGTGTATGTAAAGAAACAAAGAAACA